>CATIWR010278203.1:0-20721 GCA_949677035.1 Omphalea diandra
GGTTTTTATCATGAACACTTTTCTATTTTATTTTCTCTTTTTGTTGGTTAGTAATTCAATTATGAACTAAACTAATTAGACACTTGGGTATGATGAACACTAAGATGAGTTTTGAATTGTGATTTTTTAGATAATACAATCTTTTCATTATTTATGGAATTCAATTGTGTTTGTTCTTTATTTCCTTAAATTGATATATCTGGAATATTGATTCTTATCTTAATTCTTTAAACTTAGATTGAGAAATCAAGTTATTGAATAGATTTAGTACAATTGAAAGGAGTTGTGTGTACCCCTAGAGATAGGATAACATAAATCTTCCGGATTAGGGTCAAACCTAATAATGAAATTCAAAGAACTTTAATGCAATTTTAGGGGTTTTAATTAGAAGGAGATTCCAATTAATCAAACTAGAATTAAATGTTAATGATCTTGAGAAAGACTTTAACATACTAAAGGAATTTCCATGGTTTCTTAAACATTGAATTAGATTGTATTGTTGGAAAATTAATTTCTTAATAAGTCTTAGGGGGATTCAATACTTGAGTGTTGTTTGTCATATTGATTACATTTTCGCCACTCTCTAGTTCATATTTTCATTATTTTAATTTTGTTGAATTATTTTATTTTATTTTAATCAGTTAATAAATTCACTTAAAATTACTAGTTAAATAATAGAGAAAGAGTTTATACTAGTACTTTTAGTCCTTGAGGGATCGACACTCGATACTCCTACGCTATACTATACTCGATAGGTGCACTTGCCTATTCGATCTATAGGTGTTAGCGACATATCATATCACTAGTCTATGATGTCATGTAAGACTCATCCATGTTGTCAAGTAAAGGATCTAGCTTGTCAACTACGATGGGCTCCAATTCTTCAGAGGAAGAGGTGTGGGCCTTCTTACGTCCCCAAGCAATAAGAGCGGACTCTATTGGCCTTCACTTAATATGTGCAGTGCTCCCTTGGGCCCTATGATAAAGAATAGGCCCCTTATACACCTCATGCCATGGGAATACTTGAATAGCTCCCCGTTATCACTAGAATCATCCTCACCAAGGCCCCCATCATCCAAGTTCCATAGGGGACCTTATCTAAAATCAGCTATGTCTGCGGCACCAATCACATGGTTGTTTGGATCTCTATCTCCTTTTTAAGGTCCTTCACCTACAACATGTCTAAAGGCAAATGCTAAAGGATAGGTCGAGGATCTAACTCCTTCTACCAGTGGAGGATACACTCACCCGAGAACTACTCTAAAAGCAAGGGCCCCACCACTAAGCGTTGACCATATGAGAGGCCTTTAGCCTCTACCACCTCTTATGGCCAAGCCTCCATAGGTCCCTTTTAGTCAAGGTGTAGCTGCAATGGGAATGAACAACCACTATAAGTATGAAACTAAGGATGGTAAATAAATGCTTAAGAATTAATAAGTATCCTTTCTTGTAGGACTGTGATACATGATTTAGGGTGAGAGTGTTTAGGTGAGCATTCCTGGTCACCACCAAGGACTCCCTATGTCCTATCGATCTATACCTTGGGAAGCAAGGGTAGCAACCCTTCATGCTGGCCGCAAGGTCATTCCCTGCCAGCAGACCTAACTTCCTGGCCTAAGCTTGCCAATAAGTATAACATCAATTAAAAAAAATAATAGAAGACATAATTGTGAAAAGAAAGGGTCAGGAGAAACTCATAATGACTATCTATCAGGTGTCGTACATGTATGATAGACCCCGACTACACTGATCTAGATACCAGTATAAATATGCCAAAGTCGCAAACCCTTAGTCAAAACCATAGTTACCAAGTACATGGTACATTTTGGTTCCTAGCATAGGTATTGGTACTTAGAACTCCAATGTCAAATATATACAATACTCTAGAGAAAGGCTTAGCCGGTTCACTTTTTGGTACATGGTATGTCAAAAGTACGTCTTTGGATCATTTAGTAAATAATAATGTGTTTTTTAATTTAAAATTACAACAAAAGCTAAAAATATATCAAACCTATATATGTAATGATAAAACATAGTTTATAATTTAATATTAAACTTTGATGTTGTTCATGCATATTAGTAGTACAAACATAGTTGGAAAACCATAAGAAGTTCTTAAATTAGTATTTTAAATATAAAGCAAAATAAAAAATCAAGTCACTCTCATTGCTTAAATCTTCAAGGGTTTCAATAACGTTATTTCTCATATATCTTTCACTAAATACCATTTTGAGAATTCTCTAATATGAGTTTGCAATTTTGGTTAGATAGAAATAGATGGATTAAATAGAAAAAGAAAGTAAGAATATGAAGAATTGGCAGAGTGAAGAGGAACTGATTGTTAACATTAGTATTTGGTAAACTTTTTGATGAGTAATTGTTATTAGTTTGGAATGGGTAAAGGATTTATTCTTTTTTATTGGCTTGTTTTTTCTGACTTTAATATCTATAGATAAATCAATAATTATATTTAAATAATTATTACTTAATTAATATTTTATTCCTTTAAAAACCATTAGTACTATATTTTTAGAGATCTAGATCGAGTACCAAGGAGATAGGAAACTCAAAAGTATCACATTTTGGTACTTGAATACTAGTCGTGGTACTTAGGGGGGATGAGCGCACCTGGTAACTATGGTCAAAATGATAAAGTAGAACTAGGTCCTCAAATACTAGCATTAAGCAAATCTCAACCATGTTTGATGGGCTTCATAATAAAGTCCTTGACAAAGAGTACAATAGAAAGCGATTGGCCATATAATCTATTGCCTTCAGTAAGTTGTCATCGATAATAGGGGAGCCTCGATATTTAGACTTGATCACACAAAAAAGAAACTCCCTTAACTCGAGGAACACAACCCAAGAATAAGAGAATATAGTTTCTTTATAGCATTGACTCATGCATGTTAGAGTCAGAAGGGATGGGGATGCTAGAGAAGTAGATCTCAGTTAGATAGGTTAAGTCCCTTAGTTTAATGGTGATCTCCTTGATTAGTAATAGGTGGAAGGTGTGAGTACTGTCCATCCATTGGTCGACTAAAGCTAGGTTAACGTTAAGTCAACATAAGGGGCCTTCTTTGATAGCATTTAAAGGGAGGGCATCAGATAAGTCCCCTCTAAGTGAGCTAGGACCTAGGAATGTAGCTCATAGAACCATGCCTCGGTTGGGCCCATCGCACCACCTCCCTTCTAATAGGAGACATCACCCTAAAAAAAGAAAAGTTCCAATATTCTCTAATTATTTTAGGTTGGTTGAAAATGCCATTATGAACACCTCAGTTGTTTCGCTCGAACAAGTTGAATCTTACTTACGACTCCATCATTTTATAGATTAATGGGGGATCAAGAGGATGGGGGTCATTATATTTGTAATGGCCCTGACATATGGCACGTGGTTAGACCAGTGAGGGTCCATTTAGGCCTTGCATGATTTCAAAGCCCTCAATCCAAATAATGGTCATTAAGGGTTGAAAGCAAGATGATACATTAGTATTATCCTTAAGAAATATAGAGTTGCCACCTGACTTTAGTCAGGACAAGAATATGGGAAGGAAAAATCAAAATGTAATACAAGTCAATTAGATGGCCCATCTCATCTTCACTACATTAAAGATTGGATTCAAAAATTAGGTACGACTTGGAGAACTCAAAGTGCTCGAATATTGGGATCCAACCTTCAGGCATCTCTAGTTCACTTTTAATATCTTAAGTAAGTTATTAATTAGTTCAATTAACGATCCTAAGCATGCCTCTAGTGTAATCAAACTAATAAAATCATTCCATTAGTCTAGACGAGAGTAGGGTCTTGCATCATGGCATAGGGGTTATCATGCATATCTAAACATCAATACATTATATACACAATAAGAAAAGGCATGGTATAAGGATTATAATGCATAACCATACATCTATAACCTCACAATCATCCATAATCATATGGGATAGTGATCAAGACCAAATTCATGGTCTAACCCAAGTAAGAACACCTACACCCAAAGAAGAAGAATAAGTTAATAAGTGAAAGAAACATAAGGCAAATCAAATGAACTCAAAACACAAAAAAGGAATATAACACATATTACCATCTTTCCCATGTAAAGGTGCCTAAACACGTATCTAAGTCTGCAATAAACATAATCCCATATCACAAATCAATAAATAAAGCAAGATAAAAATACATGAATCATGACCATCAAAATAGGCAAACATGGAATACAAGGCATTTGAAGGATCTTTAATGGCATAAGGCTAAATCATTGTAAAAAAGGTCCCAAGGTTGATGAATCCTCTTTGTTGTTACTCTAAAAGAGTTAGGCATCTATAAACAGTACTAACCATCATAAGGGTTAGAATGCCACTAGCAAAAGGGAAAATCAAAAGGACCAAACACTACTCTCTTAATCTAAGCACTAGAACACTACTCTCTTATTCTAAGCACATACATAATCATAAAAAAGGGCTCTCAAGATCATTGTAACCTTAAATTCCTTGATTGGTCACTACCATCAAATGGCTAAAACAGAACTAAAACCACCATTAAATTAATATGAAAGAACACAAATAATAAGATTGCATGAACTAGGAAAAACCCTATCAAAACTCCATTTTTGAAATTAATAAGGGTCTTTGGTCATCTAGCATTACCCTGTTATATTATTGGAGTGATATAAAAAACATAAAAGATTGTCGGGTTAAAGGAAACCTAAATGGAAAGAGAAAAACTTTGCAAAATTGTACCTAGAAAAATAGGGTTGTACAACCTATTTTTAAGGTAACCTCTAAATTTTGGCTTTTTTTAAAACAAAAAGAGAAAAATAAAGGGAGAGAAGATGAAGGCAATAAGGGGTTATAGGTGTCTTTTTTGATGTTCTTTTACCTTCAGAGGTGCAACATGTATTCAATATCCTCCAAAATGCTAAGGAATGCACAAAAGATATAAGATTAAGGCTTTCTTCTACCTTGGAATGAATTGGGGTGAGTTAGGGTTTAAGGTTTATGTTTTAAATATAGTTTAAGAATGAATTATGACATAATTTTGTTAAGGCTTTCTAAGCCTCTCCCCTTCTTCAAATAAAGGGGGAATTTATAGATGATGGATGAGTGCATAGAGCTAGAAATGGTTATGGTCATAACATAACTTCATCTAATCACAAAAAAAGAGATGGATCTTCTAGAATTAGGGTTTGTATAGGGTTGTATGACTAAGAATGGATTATGTATCTATCTGTTTGGATTGTACAGCCCTAGGTTAAGAGGGTACTAATTTTAAAAGGTTTTAAGGGTTAGGGTTTAAAGGAGGGTTATAAAACCTTAACTACTAGACTGTATAAACTTGATTAATGTGTTGTATAACCCATATGCTCATGTTGGCAGTTTAGGCTGGGCTTTATGCTTGAGTTTTGGGCCTTTGGCTTTAGGCTTTAGTTTTGGGCCTTTGGCTTTAGGCTTTGGTTTTGGGCCTTTGGCTTTAGGCTTTGGTTTTGGGCTTCTCCAAGGTCTCTTAAAGATTTTATCTTTTTCTTTGGTAATTCCCTTTGCATTTTAGGGATGTGCTTAGTGATTTTCATCATCAGGTTTTGTATCCAAAGGTTTAAAATTTGATGCTTACAAACATGTTTTTGTAGATCCTTCTAGTGACAACTCAAAATGCCCTAGTATAGTATTTATTCGAATCCAAGATATCTTCATAACCAAACATATGGGAATTGACATGGTTCTTTACATTTTGAATTCCAATGAACTTGAGAAGCTAATGCATCAAAAAATTAGCAAGGAGCTTCTAGAGCTTATGTGCTAGTAATTCTTCAATTTTAGTCCCCTGATCTAAACTTCTAGCGTCTAAAGTCTTTTCGATCTTTTTTTAACTACTTAACATGGCCATCAAATTAAGCACTATCTTTTTTTTTGCTTTCCACATGCTTATCAGGAGTTGTAACTATACTTTATACTTCATTGGCCATCTTCCTCTCATGGTACTCTTTTATTTGAAACAAATCATTATTAATAATCATACGTAGGGATGTCTACATGGGTGCATTCCCTTTATCAGTTCTACTAGCAAGTGCCCCCATCTTTCTTTAAGATCATTTAGGTGCTTATTCACCTCTTTAACAATCCTCTCCTTCATCGTAGAACTAAGGTCGACCCTAATAGTTTCTATTATTTATAATGGTGTTGTTGGCTTCGTAAGTAACTCTAGTCTTTATATAGGGCTAAGTGTCTCACCCTACCTAGCTAGTTGATTGCTCATTCTCTTCAGTGAGTGTTTGGATATAGCTATGATGGCTTTAAAATTGAGGTTATTAGTATAATGCATGAACAAATAATAAAAGCTTGTATGCATGAGATGCACATGTTATTAGTAAAATATTTTTTAACCTTATCACTCTCATACATAAGGTATAGAGGCTTTTTCCTAGGTGTGGCATTATTCTTCTATTCATATGGGATAGAGAATACAAATGGTCTCCTCCACTTAAGTAGGGTGAAAGTCCTAAAATAAATGCTAATGTCTACAATAAAACTCTTTACTTTGTTGATGTAGATATACACATGAATATAGGATCCCTTTAATAATAAATAGAAGGGATGTATTAAAGTATTTACATGAAAAAGATTGTTCACATAGTGGTAAATGGGAATTACATAAATATATAGATAAAGGACATTTACATAAAAGGGGAATGAAAAAAAAAACATCATATTTACATAGGGAATGACCTTGCTATGTTCTTTGGAGATTTCAACCTTTTTTCTTGAGAAAGATGTAAATAATAGGGTGGCCTATTCTAAGGTACTATTAGCTCTTAGGGTGGCCTATTTCAAGGTATTATTAGCTCTTGCATATGCTTAAAGGCTTCAAAGTTTGTAGAAGTAGATGGCTCCCATAAGCTTCAGGGAAAATTATCGTATACCCCCCCATTTGATATACCTAAAGGTACTAGGCTATTGAATGATGAACCATCCTCACCATCTTCTAGTCTTAAATAGAGCTTAAGTCCCAAGTTTGAATAATTTATTGGTTTGACTAAAAAGAAGACCTAATGCATGTGATTAAGTGTGAAGGCTACATGAATGCGATGAAGTTGTTAATAATAGAAGTAAAATTATAATAGTGAACCATATATTAAATGCAAAGTCAATTTATGTCCCTTAATGGAGTCGCCATTATTGGTGCCTTAATTTTGGGGCTATTCTCAAACTAGTGGAATCTTGTTTATGATTTTTGCCTTTCATTGATCAACGGGGGATCAAAAGGATAGGGATCATACATTTGTATAAGCTCAAGTAATGGCATGCATTTAGGACCATTAGGTGATTCTTAGAAAGGCCTCTTAAAAGGTAAAAGCTCTTTCTAATGTTTGGTAGGTCAATAGGGAACCTAAGTAGGATAGTACATTAGTACCATCCTTATCAAAATTGAGTTATCACCCAACTTTGGCCAAGACAATAATTTAAGTAAGGATAAATTTTGAGCCTATGCAAGTCATTGAGAAGGTCCAATCCATCTACACCCCATCAAAGATCGAGTTTAGGAATTAGGTACGACATGTGGAAGGGTTTAGACATTCCTACATCACTTGAATTTAGGGATCTAGCCTTTGACCATCTTTGGCTCACAATTATAACTTTAGCCTTATTATTAATTAGTCTAGTTAATGGCTCAAAATTATTCATCTAGTGCATCTCAAATTAATGAAATCATCCATATCATTATAAGCATTCTTCATGGAGTATGGGGTTACAACTATGATCTCAAGGGGTGACCATGTATTATTAATAAGCAAAAAGAAAAATCAAAGGAAACATGCATTGTCATCCTATAAAAAAGAAAGCAAACAAGTTAATACCTCATTGAAAGGAAATAACATAAAGGAATAATGACCTAAAAAAATAGAATGCATCCATGATGTTAATAACTTCAAATTCATCTCTAAGTTAAGGATCCTATCATGCTTTTATGTCCAAAATCACTATATCCATAGTATTTTTATCACATGTATTAAGCATTAACATAGAAATAATAAAAATTAACAAATAACATAGAAGCACATAATAATGGTATATGGAGCATAGTTACATGAAGTAAGAATGAAAGTGTCAGTGCATTTAGAGGATGAAGGAGGGCTTGGGTAAGTGCTTAAAATTTCTAGATTGGAGTCATTAGATCATAGATCCTTCTCCATTGATTCTTCAAAGAGCTAGATCATCTTAAGGATACAATTAGATATGGTATCAAAATAATGATAAAGATGCATTATAAGGCCAAAGAACATTTGAAGTGTATTAGACATGCAATCTAATGAATATAGGGGAGGGGGTTATTGAGCCATGGTCTCTATCCTCTACCTTGATCAAGTTTACTATGTGAAAAGTAGGGAGAATGGATAAGCTAGTAAACTAGCCATTCTCCCATTATAGCAAAAGGGATGAAAACTCACAAAGTAATCAATCATCAAAAATAAATTTTAAATCAAAGTGAGGCCATCAAGTCCTGAGGAGAACATTTCCCTTACCCACTCATACCCTCAAAACAACCTACAATGCTAACACATCAACAAAATAGAAAGAAAGAACAATCAAGATTGTAATGTAAATGCATTATGGTTATGAAAAAAGTGACATCTTTTTTTGTCCTTATTCAATTTTTTCTAAGTATAAGGATACTAAGTGTTAAAACTTATCCCTTTTCTACTAATGGAACTCATAAGAATTCCTAAAAATCCTAAGAGAACAAGTGAAAAATGAATCAAAAAGAAAAAGCTTAAAAAGGTTATATGAGTCAAAGTAAGTGATACAAACTAACTAGTGGTCTACATAACCTACTATGTGGCCTGCACAAACCACAAATTGGTATGTACAGACTACTAAGATTGAGTTTTGTAAAAATGAAAAGAGAAAAAAGAAATGGGAGGAAAAAGTAGTTTAAATGCCATAGATACTCTTTTTAGTTTGCCTTGCCCTTAGAGGCACTAAGTTTTGTGTAATCTTCCAAAAATGCTAATGGAAAGTAAATCTCAAACACCTTGATTATACATTGAATCTTTGGGTAAGAGCTTTAGGTACTTAGTTTTTTTTTTTGTTTTTAGCTTTGTTATGAGGGTGAGATGAAATTTTTGTAGGGTAACCTTAGGGTCTTTAAAGGCCTCTTCCTTTTCTCAAGTGAATGAGATATTATAAAAGAGAAACATGTGCACCGAGTTATAATGTCTTAAGTTTTCCTTAATACTTGAGTCTTATCAAATAAGATAAAAAAAATATTTTGGAATTATGATTTTTGAATTATTTATACAACTAAGAGGTTGGTTGTACAACCATATGGAAGTCAACAATCAACTATTCAAAATCTTCTTTCTGTTAGGGCTAGAAACTTGACTATACAACCATGTAGTTGGTTATGGAACCATTAATTAGCAGTTTAGTGGGTTTTTGAGTTAGGCTTTATTTTGGTTTATGAGCTTAGTTTGGGTCTATCTAAAGTTTCCCCTATTCTTTGCTATTTCCTTTTACAATCTTTCACCTTACATCTTTAGGGATTAATTCTAATAGTTTTTAGCATTGGGATTAAATCCTAGGGCCTAAAATCTAATGCGAAAAAAATAGTTTCAGTGGGTTATGTAGACTACTAATGGTTTATATAGACCATTATTAATGTTGCATTGACCATTTTCTAGTATGTACAACCCTCTTTCAGTACTGAAAACACTTATTTTACCAACTTTATCTCATGTTGTTCATTTTGTTCTTTGTTGGCCCTAGTGCGTCGAGAAGGAGGTTTGAATTGGTGGAAGATTAAAAAATTTAGAGGGAAGATGAGAATTTTAGAAAATTGAGCAAGGGTAGAGAGAAAGAACACAAGGTATTTATAGTGGTTAGGGCATTAACAAACTCTACGTCCATTCTACAATTCTTCACAATTTGGTATTTCACTCAACTTAAAATGGTGTTTCCAAGTTCACACTAAACTTATTTTATGGCTCACACATAAACCTACACTTTGTGTTTTAAGGCTCAAACAAAACCTCACTCAATTGTTTTACACAGGCTCACACTTTAACATATTACAAAAGTTTTGATGGCTAGGCTAAGTCTTAACCTAATTACAATGATGTTTAAAGTTTACACCATACAATCAAGAACTCACAATCAAAGAATAAGAAGTTGTGAAGCAAATTTGGAAGAGTTTAGCATTAATAAATGAAATTCTTTTGCATTCATGTCTTTTTGATGGAGTATTTATCGAAAACAACCATTAAAGAGACATTACTCAAAAACTATACCTAAATCTCTAAAGTAAGCTAGACAAATTTTGCATTAAATGCCTGTTAGACTGAAGTCGCAATTGCAACTAATATTTCGTGGTCGCGATTTTTCAATTTATATTGGAAAGACAAAAATCAAGGTAGAGAACCCCATTTTGTGTCTAATGCCTAGTCCACGTGTCTTTCTACCATTTATGCTCTAAGAAATATAGCCATTATGTTTTACTAACCAACCAAAAGTCACGATCGTGATTGAGATCCTTCTTGGGCATGACAAGGATTGTGAATTATTTAGTTTGGTGAGGAGAAAAACACTTTCTTGGTTGTTATCATGACATGTGCTTCAACCTCATGAATTTTGATATTCTAATGGTTGCCTTGGGCACTTAGCATGATATATTTGCAGACTCAATTCCTTCCTTTCAATTATGAAATTCGCAGTCGCAACTCCGAACGTGAACACCACCGTGAATCTCTCTGTGTCTTTCATATTTCCCTCAGCTGGATTATGGTTGTAATTTCCTCTATGAATTCTTTTAGCCTAACTTCATCCATCCTTATTACAAGATCGCGATCGTGATTTAGAGGATCTTGATCTCAAATTTTGATGTTTTTCTTAAAGTTAGAGATTTAGAC
Organism: Omphalea diandra; assembly: GCA_949677035.1. Classification (NCBI taxonomy): domain Eukaryota; kingdom Viridiplantae; phylum Streptophyta; class Magnoliopsida; order Malpighiales; family Euphorbiaceae; genus Omphalea; species Omphalea diandra. The sequence continues at coordinate 10,902 of CATIWR010278203.1, forward strand.
TTCCATCTAACTTTCAATAAAAACCTAACTTATAAACTATAAAAACAACATTTAAACAAAATATTAGTACTTGTCAATCTTCATTGTCAAGATCAAAAGAGGCCTTTGACTAAGGTTTGAACATCCTACTCTAATAATTTCCCCCTTTTTTATTTTAACAAATTAGATTGATTTTACTTAAGGAAAAAAAATGAATTACACGAGTGTGAAGTTGAGATGATCAATGATTTTAAATAGAAAAACTTCTTGATCAAATGAGTTTATCAAAGATTTATAAGTTTGAATTAGATTGCTCCTATTGCTCCCCTTTATATTATACTCCCTTTATGATATATCATGCACATTCTTTTACTACTTCCATGGCAAAGTTTAAATATTAAAGTAAAGGTGCATGGGTGTCAAATGTATGAAGCATAAATTGAGATAGAACAATCACAAATGTTGGCCTAATGCACCAAGAAGGGGGGTTGAATTAGTGATTGATTAACAATTAAAAAAAAGGTTAAGGTGTTTACGAAGTTAAAAAGGAGAAGAGAAAAATCAACACAAGAAGTTTATAGTGGTTCGAGTGTTAACAAACCCTATGTTGACTCCCTAATTCTCCATAATTGGGTATGTCACTCAACTAAACTAGTGTTTTCAAGCTCACACCTAACTTGTACAACTTGTGTTTTATGGCTCACACAAAACCCTTATACTTTGTGATTTTTTAGGCTCACACAAAAAGCTCTCACAAGTGTTTTGGATAGGCTCCCACTTCAATCTTTTACAGGAGTTTTAGAATTAAGGCTAACTCTCAACTTACTTACAAAAGTGTTTATTGCTCACATCAAACAATCAACCACATATAAAGAAGAGTAAAAAAATTAGTAGCAAATTGACAAGAGTTTGGTTACAATGAATTGAATTCTTTTGCATTTACATCAGTTTGGTGGAGTATTTATAGCTCACATCCACCAAAGAGATGTTACTAAAAAACTATCCCTAAATCTCCAAGTTGTGTTAGGCAGATTTTGCATTAAATGCTTATCAGGCAGAAGTCACCGTTGAGAATTTCCAATTTGCACTGAAGAGCTGAAAATCATGACAGAGAATCTCGTTCTGTGTCTAATGGCTAGTCCATTTGTCCTTCACCTATTGGTTATCCAAGAAATATAACCATTGTGTTCAACCAACTACTTAAAAGTCGCAGTCATGAGTTAGCTTTGTCTTGGGCATGACTGAGACCTTGAATTCCTCTGTTTGGTGTGGAAACTACAACTTCTTGAGTCATGATAGTGACCAAATCTTCACCCTCATGATTTTTGATTTCCAAGGATTGCCTTAGGCACTTGGCACACTATAGCTATGGCTTTAGTTCCCTCTTTTGTTACTATAAAATTTGCGATCGTGACCTCTGACACGAATGCGACTGCAAATTCCTCTGTGAATCAACCAATGCTCTTTTGGTTGATTCGCGGTTGTGAATTTGCCTACGAATTCCTCTGGCCTAGCTCCATCCATCTTAATAGCAATGTCGCGATCACAATTTAGGGGATACCGATTGTGAATTTGGATGTTCTTCTAAAAGATGGAGAATTTAACTTCCATCGAACTTTCAATAAAAGTAAATCCTATAATCTATAAAATAACACTTACTCAAAGTATTAGAACTGATTAATCTCTATTGTCAAGATCAAAAAAGGCTTATGACATAGGTTTAACCAACCTAGTCAAATAATCTCCCTTTTTTTGATTTTGACAACTTAGATTGATCTTAAAGAAAGATAAATGCATGAGTTATGAAGTTGAGATAGTGAATGATCAAATAATCAAAGGATTCTAGTCTATGATCAAATAATTATAAGTTAGAACTTGCTCCCCCTCAACTTATGCTTTTTTCATTCATAAAACTCATTTTCTTTCAATGTTATTCTCTCCTTCTTTGACAAGATCAAAAAGAGGGTTAAAAAGTAAAAAGGTGCATAAATTGAGACAGAGTAATCATATAGAGCAAAACAACAAAGATAACATAGAAATTGCAATCATATAACATATAAGACAATGGATTGGAAAATAAACACTTTTATTTATTTAATAAATTGTGGGATCAACAGCTTTACATTAAGAACTTAAAAACAAAATTGAAAAGGAAACCCTAACCACAAATTAAAATATAGGAGAACTGTCATCATCTCTAGAATCGTCCAGTTCTTCATTATCTCTTGCACCTTCAGGTTCATCACCCTCCTCAACCTCTTGGTTGTCCTCATTTTTTGGAATGTCTTCCCAATCCTTAAAGTCTGAAAGATGCTAGAGAGGAGCACCTACTTTCTATTGTAAGTCCACTAAATCACTTTGTAGGTGGAAGAGGAGGTGAAATCATCTCTTCAACATCCTTATCAACTTGTCCAATATCTTATTGATGAAGGCAAGAAATATTTTAGTTTTAAGCTTAGGTTGAGGAGGTGAAACAGGTTGGGCTCCCTTTTTAATGAAAAACTTTTTTCTTTTAGAGGCTTGGGAAGACTTTAATTTATTCGCTTCAAAAGCACCCGATGTGTATATGTAAGAATTGGGGTGAATGGCTTTTACATTAATGAGGTAGGGGAGGTCTAGAAAATTTTGGGAACAGATAAGCTTCTTTGTGAGGAATTTTTCATTTTCCTCATTAAGAGCACCCACTATCGGTAGATAATAGTGACATGGGAAGGAAGGAAAAACTAACTCTTGTGTTTGGTGCTCATGTGAATCAATTAATCCATAAGATAATGGCCAGTTGGCCAGTTTGTATGGGTTTATTTTTGGTAAGACAAAAGAGGAAACCAAGATCCCTATGGGATACCTTTTTATTACCATCACCCTTGCATTAACAGAGAAGGTGATGATACAATGAAGTAACCAAAAAGGTAAGGTTCAAATGTATTTGGCTAAGGAGGTCTTGGGGTCATGTTTGGCCTCGAGGGATATTTTAGACCAAAACTCAGAATAGATGACATCAAGAGTGGGGATGATGAATGGAATGTCATCTATGACTTGAAGATTGAACATGTTTGAAAGTTGTTCGAAGGTAATGAAATAAAGGTCTCTAAAAGCTCAAAATACTAACCTGTATTGATCAAAGCAAGATTTTGCTCTCTGAATTAGAGTCATGGTGCACATGAATTCTCTCATGATTTCTTCATATCCAAGCTTGTCATAAAAAATGAATTTGTTCCATCCCAGTTTTGAAAGAAATGTGTAGATCTCGTATTTATTTCCTAGCGACTAAAGAAGGAAAGTAGAAGGGATTTTGTTCAGTAAGATGATCTTTGAAGCATTTGCTTTGCACCGATCTTTTTCCTCTTTCTTCATCCCTTTCATCAAGTGTAGATTCGGTGGTCTAAAAGGTTATGCCACTACCTTTCCCTTCTATTCTCTTGAAGCTTTTTGGGGGTCATTTGTGAATGAAGAAAGATTGGAAGGTTTCATATAGGCCATAAAAGGTAGAAGAGAGATTGAGATAATGATTAGGAATGAATAAAAACATTATTTAGGGTTTATATAAGCCAGGAAAAGGAGTGAAAATGACCAAAAATGGTCACAAATGCATTAAATGAAAGAGTGCCATTGGTTGACAATCAAATCACTTAAATGCATAACAGTTACCCAAAGTTGTGACTGCTAATTCTGAAAAATGTGAGTAACGAACAAAAAATCTTCAAGAAATGACGCATTCAATAGTCGAAAGATTTGAAATTTGAATAAATTTACAGTGGGGATTAAATGTCATGACTGCAAATTAGTGGTTGATAGCCGAATGATGAGTAGCTGTAATTCGCGATTGTGAGCCAAGGAATAACGACTGCAAATTACAAGTTAGAAAGCATAATTATGAAATGATATGACTTGACGATCTAAGTTGTGATCCACTTAATATATTAATGTCCAATTTATGCAAATTGGCATAGAGAGGCACAATTGCAAATAAAATTAAAACATTCAAAGGGATAAATATCCCATACATCACACAAGGCAATCATTCAACATGGAATAATGCAACAAATAAAAACATTTCAGAAAGATCTAATTTTTCACTTTAGGGAGCTTCCATCAAGCATTCCCAACTCTCTCTTAATGAAGTTCATTCTTGGTTCATTGAGAGGCTTTGTGAAAATGTCCGTAAGGTGATGATTTATGTCTATAAATTCTAATACAATGTCACCATTTTAGACATGAACTCTAAGATAGTGATGCCTAATGTCTATATGTTTGCTCCTAGAATGTTGGATGGGATTTTTAGACAGATTTATTACACTAGTGTTGTTAAATTTGATGGGAATGTAATCAACAACTTTTCCATAATCCTTTAATTATTGTTTCATCTAAAGGACTTAGGTGTAATAATAACCCGCATTTACATATTCAGCTTCGACAATGGATAAGGCAATTGAAACTTGCTCCTTACTAAACCAAGAAACTAAACACTCTCTTATAAATTGACAAGTTCCAAAAGTACTCTTTCTATTTAAAGGACTACCAGCACAATCCGTATCCAAATAACCTATGAACCTAAATGAAGAATCTCTAGAATACCACAAATCTAAATGTAATGTGCCATGTAAATATTTGAAAATCCTTTTAACAACATTCAAATGAGATTCTTTGGGACAAGAATGAAACCTAGCACACATGTATACACTAAACATTATATCAGGTCTATAAGTGGTAGGATAAAGTAGAAAACCGATCATACTTTGATATATCTTTTCATCAATTGACTTACCCGATTCATCAGTCCAATTTTATAATAACACTTATTGGTGTTTTTGCTACTTTACTTCCTTTCATGCCTAATTTCTTAAAAATATCATTTGTGTATTGGCTTGGTTGATCAAAATCCCTTCTTTGGTTTGCTTGATTTGTAGACTAAGAAAAAACTTTAGCTCTCCTATCATGGTAATCTTGAATTCCCTAGCCATACACTTAGCAAAATCCTCACATAGAGATTCATTGGTAGCACTAAAAATGATATCATCAATATAAATTTGCACTATTAGTGTATCATGATTATGCCTTTTGACAACACAAATTATGTCAACCTTCCCCTTTTTAAAATCATTTTGTAAAAGAAAAGAACTAAGCCTTTCATACCAAGTTCTTGGAGCTTGTTTTAATCCATGCAAAGCTTTATTCAATTTAAAAACATAATTTTGAAAAGTATGTGATTCAAAACTAAGAGGTTGTTCAACATAAACTTTCTCCTCAATAATACCATTTAGAAAAGTGTTTTTGACATCCATTTGAAATAATTTGAAATTCATGTGACATGCATATGCCAAAAAAATCTTAATGGCCTCTAACCTTACTATGGGGGCATAAGTTTCATCATAGTCAATGCCTTCCTCTTAGTTGTAACCTTTAGCAACCAATATAGACTTATTTATAGTGATGAATTTTTGCTCATCTAACTTATTCCTAAACATTGCAACCTACAATTGGGTGTTTCTTAGGCCTAAGAACAAGTTTCCACATATTGTTTCCCTCTAATTGGTTGAGTTCCTCTTATATAGCAATCACTAACTCTCATCATCAAGAGCCTCAATAATAGATTTTAGCTTAAATTGAGAAACAAAGGCAAGATTATTATCTAAAGTATTGAGTTGACATTTAGTACTTACACCCTTTGAAGTACACCAATGATTAAGTCTTTGGGTTGATGCTTGAAAAATCTCTAATCTTTGGAATGATTTTGGTTTTGTGATTTCACTTGTTGATGTTGAGGATCTTTATCTTCTCTTGATGATTTGCTTTCATCATGGTCCTCATCCTTTTCTCTTATAGTATGCTCCAAATCCAATTTCTCAAAATCACCTACAAGATCATCAACAAAAGAACCTTTCCCAAGATCAAGCTTACTAGATTCATCAAACACAATATTCATAGATTCTTCAACAACTATTGAACTTTTATTAAAAACCCTATAAACTTTGTTAGTAGTGGAATAACCTAAAAAGAGGCCTTCATTAGTTTTTTAATCAAATTTCCCAAGATTATTCTTAGTATTCAAGATATAGCACTTGCATCCAAAAACTCTTAGGTATGCTAACTTAGGCTTTCTACCATTCCATAGCTCATAAGAAGTTTTATTAAGAATGAGCCTTTTCAAAACTTGATTTGCAATATAACATGAAGTATTAATAGCTTTGGCCTAAAAGTAATTTGGCAATGAATACTCATTGAGCATAGTTATAGCCATCTCTACTAGTGTCCTATTTTTCCTCTCTACAACACTATTTTGTTGTGGTGTTCTAAGAGTTGAAAAGTTATGGAAAATCTCATTCTCTAAGCTATAAGATTTAAAAGACTTATTTTGAAATTCTTTTCCATGGTCACTTCTTATGGAAGAAATGAAATAACCATTTTCATTTTGAATCCTATTTACAAAACTTTTAAAAGCATCAAAAGTATCATACTTATGAGCTAGAAAGGAAACCCAAGTAAACTTAGAGTAATCATCAATATAGGACTAATGCATAATATTTTCCACCTAAGCTAACACTCCTAATAGGTCATATCAACTCCTTATAAATTAATTAAAGAGGTCTAGATGTACTTACAATATTCTTTACTTTGAAGAAAGATTGATGTTACTTCTCTATTTGACAAGGACCATATGTATTATCTCTAGAGAACCTTAGCTTGGGAAGACCTTCCACTAGTTTTCCCTTTGATAAGCTTTTTAAGAGCTCCATGCTAACATGTCCAAGTCTTTTATGCCATAACTAAGATTCATTACTAAGAGACATAAGACACTTAAAAGATTGGTTAGCCAAATTTTCTAAGTTAATTAGGTAGGTATTGCCCTTTCTTTCACCCTTGAAAACTACTTTTTTATGCACTAAAGTGGTAACTCAACATTCTCTAGGGTCAAAGGTGACTTTATTACCTTTGTCACATAACTAACTTACACTAAGCAAGTTATGTTGTAAGCCATCAACAAGTAAACCAACATTAATTAAAAAACAACCATTCTTACCAACGGTCCTAATGCCAATTACCTTACCCTTGGCATTATTTTCAAATGTGACATTGCCACCCACTTTTTCCTTTAGGTCCATGAATAGCTTCCTATTGCCCGTCATGTGCTTTGAGCATCTGCTATCCATATGCCAATCATTTGCTTCATTGGTGGCTGCCAAACACCCCTACACAACACAAGTAAATAATCATTGCTTCAGTACCTAAGCATACTTGAGTCCTAGGGAGTTATGTTTTGAAGGATCCTCCAAGTTGAGGTGTGCCTTCCTAATGTAGCAATAAACATTTATGTGTCCATACTTCATGCAATAATGGCATTAGAGTTTAGACCTATGTGTCTTTCTCCTTTGCATTGCCTTGGTGTGAGTGGGGGATTTTCTCATACCAACATGATGTGTGTGTGAGCATGAACATGTATAAATGGGTGTAGGACTAAATTTTCTACGTGTATTTGAATGAACATGCCTTTTATTATACATGTATGTATGATTGACCTTTTTGGAAATAGGTATTGAGCCTTTTCACACCTTTCCTTTGCCCTTAGGCAATAATGGTTTAGTTTTTTATCACTTTCCTTTCCAATAGCCTCAATACTTGAAGTTTGAGGTGTTGAGGCTTTGATGAATGTTGTGAGTGAAGGTGTAGAAGAAGAGGCTCCATTAAAGCCTAGACGATGCCTAACTAAGGGAGGTCTTTGTGATATAATGAGTGTATCCAAAGCTTCCTTACCCTTGTGGAACTTAGAAATAGAGTTTCTTGGCTCTATGACTTCACCTTTCATGGAGTCATTTTCTTTTCTTAATGAAGTTAGAGATGAAGATGACTTAGATAGACTCTCCAAAGACTTCTTGAGTTCTTCATTTAAAGCACTCAATTCACTTACAAGATTATTTAGGGTTTTGAATTCATCCTCTAACTTAGTGCACTTCTTCTTGTAAGTTTTCATTTATGACTTATATTTGTTACATTTCATGGTGAAAGCTTCTAAAATCTCATCATTGACATCATCAAATTCAGAATAAGAGTGAGGTGAAGAGCTTACCTTGTTAGATGAATCGTCTTGAGTCATGAAGCATAGGTTTGTAACCTTTTCCTCTTCATCTTCTTCACTTGAGCTATCATCCCATGTGGCTTTGAAGCTTTTTCTTTTTTCTTTGTCCCCTTTCTTCTTCTTCTTCAACTTAGGGCAGTCATATTTGATGTGGCCTTGATTGCCACATTCATAGCAAGTGACATCATTTGATCTTTCTTTGTGAATTGGAGTTGCTTTCTTGAAGTTTCTTCTTTCTTTCCTTCTTTTAATAAGCTCCTTAGATCTTCTTAAAAGCATTGCAAGCTCCTCCTCCTCCTTATCACTTTCCTCTTCACTTGATGCTACTTCTACTTCCTTCTCCTTTGATCAAGACTTGATTACCAAGGTTATCCTTTCTGGTTTTTCAAATTTCTCTCGTTGACCTCTCATTCTCTTCATTTCATCATCCTTCTTCAAGGCTAACTCATGAGTTAAGAGTTTGCCTATTAGGACATCTGTTGGTAGCTTTCTTATCTCCAGGTTAGACTATTGGATGCTACACACTCTTGCACCAAATTTTTTAAGAGGTAGAGATTTCATAATTTTAGAATTTACCTCATGATTGGTGAGAACTCTCCTGAACCTTTTCATGTTGGTGACGATTGCAAGGAGTCTATTTGCCATGAATGTGATGCTTTCTTCCTCCTTCATCATAAATAGCTCCCACTTCATCACATATATCTCAAGTCGGCTCAATTTCACCAAGGTGGTGCCCTCATAATAGTTCTTTAAGGCCTTCCAAATACCATGAGCAGTAAGGTAATGTTGGACCCTTCCAATTTCTTCTCTCTTGAGAGAGAACTTAGAGGATTGTTATGGTTCTTTTATTTCTACCATTTGATCTCCCATGAGTTTCAACCCACTCCTCTCTAGGGATCAACTCCTCACTTTCAGCTGCCACATTGGTAGGTGGCTTTCACTCCTTTGCAATAATATCCCAGAGGTTTACCACATCACTATTTAAATAGATTTATATCTTATACTTCTAACGAGTATAGTCTACTCCATCAAAATACGACTTAAGGTAAGTGTAGATTCCTTCTTCTGCCATGATCTTTACTCACACAATTAAGCTTTTGAGTGAGACTTGGCTTTGATACCACTTTTTAGTCCAGTACACTAAGAATGGGGGTTGAATTGGTGGTTGATTAAAAATTAAAAAGAAGGTTAAGGTGTTTAGGAAGTTAAGAAGGAGAATAGAAAAATCAATACAAGAAGTTTATAGTGGTTTGGGTGTTAACAAACCCTAAGTCTACTCCCTAAATCTCCACAATTGGGCATTTCACTCAAATAAACTAGTGTTTTAAAGCACACACCCAACTTGTACAACTTATGTTTTATGGTTCACACAAAATCCTTGTACTTTTTTAGCCTCACACAAAAACCTCTCATAATGTTTTGGATAGGCTCACACTTCAAATTCTTACAAGAGTTTTAGAATTAAGGCTAACTCTCAACATACTTACAAAGGTGTTTATTTCTCACACAAACAATCAACACAAAGAAGAGTAAAAGAATGAGTAGCAAATTGGCAAGAGTTTGGTTACAATTAATTGAATTCTCTTTCATTTACATTAGTTTGGTGGAGTATTTATAACCCACATCCATCAAAGAGATGTTACTAAAAAACTATCCCTAAATCTCTAAGTTGTGCTAGGTTGATTTTGCATTAGATGCTTATCAGGCGAAAGTCGTGGTCATTACTACCATGTTGTGGTAGATAATTTCCAATTTACACTAAGGAGTAGA
>CATIWR010278269.1:0-19145 GCA_949677035.1 Omphalea diandra
TAGATGTTACAGTTTTGGTATCAGAGAGGGCTCAAGCATATGTGGGGTAAACGTACAAATCTCGGTGTGTATGACATTGCAGGGCCGACGGGCAAATCCCGAATGTTGAGTGCTCTGATAGGTACCAATTGTAACATTACATATTGTGGTAGCAAAAAAAAAAAAGCTAACATTCAGTGGTATCAATGGTTGTTACATTTATTGGTATCAGAGCAATATGAGTTCTGTCAAATGAAAACAGTCGTTACACTATTGGCCCTTATAAAACTAAGAAGGGGATTTGAATTGGTGGGAAATTTTAAATTTTAGAGGGAAGGTTTATTAAGAAAGAAATAAAAGGAATAAAAGAAGAATATAACACACAAAATTTTATACTAGTTTGGGTATTAATCAACCTTACATCTACTCTCTAATTCTTCTAATTGGGTGTTTCACTAATCTTCAATGGTGTTTTAAAACTCTCACTTAACTTTATAGCTTGTATTTTTACAAGGCTCACACACAACCATACTAGTGTTTCACAAGACTAACACTAAACCTATGTAAGATGTAACATCTTTCTCCATATTCATTGGCATTCTTGCATAAATATATTTATTGCATAAATAATTTTCAATCCCACATCAACATAGGCAATGGATAAATGTTCATTTAGATATGTGAATTGGATAAGCACAACAGTGACACTTGCACCATTGCATTTGGGACACTTGAACATATATGTAATGTTTGTATAGCTATATGAAAAATTATCTTATGTTGTCTGCATGTTATAGCATCATAAATAACGGTGTTTTAGAGCTTATTTAAAAGTATAAAGAGCATATGGGGATTAGGAGATGGATGGAGGTGATGAAGGAGTGAAGAAGAGGGACTAAAAGAGGAAAAGTGAACTTCCAACCAATAGAAATGAGACATCATGATTTTGTCTTATTAAAATAGGTTTACAAATTGAATTTTTCATCCTTTATGAGTATAATATAGAAGATAAATGTGAGGAGCAACAAAAAAGAAAAGAAAAAGAGAGAGATCATGAAGAAAGAAGAAGAAGAAGAGGCAGAACAGTGAGATGCCTAGGAAGGAATCCTAAGCTTTTCTAGTTTTGGGAAAATAAGTAAATTAATTTATCTTCTTTCCACATGAAATTACTCCCTCATTGCATGTTAATCATTTTGGTTAGTAAGAATTATGGAGTACTTGAGGCAGAGCTTATGAATGAAAATTAAAATTCAAGAGAAACAAAAGCTGATTGTGTTGATTTTGTTGCTAGAGTACAAATTGTACACATGATTTCATAGCCCTAGAAGTGAAATTAGAGAATGTGTAAATTATGAAAGTTAGAGCTTTATGCCCCATGTAAATGCATATCAAACATTTTTTCTTAATTTGGTGTGTGTGAGGATATATGACTCATTCATTAGAGTTGGTCCACAACCAATCGAAATCTCCTTAATCTGTTTATTTTCATATATTTTGATGACCTTATGTGCTGATTTAGACAAAGTGAAAAACATGAAATTTATATGGTTATATCCTTTCTAAATGCCTATAAAGCATTTTTGTTTGATTTGTTATGTGAAAAGAGATATGGCACATTGATTATGACTAACCCTGAACTCGATGAAACCTCACATGTCTTTTAATTTTATTTTCCAATAATTTGATGACCATAGATTCAAAATTTGATGATGTTACAAACTTAAAAGTTGTATATCTATGAATTATCTATATGCCTCTAAAATATTTATGCCAAATTTATGAGATATTGTGCCTTTATCATGACTTATTATCAACATGTTGAAAACCTGCTCACCTAGAGATTGGTTAATAGTTTTGGTGACTTTATAGACTAAATTAGACAATGAATAAAATATAAAAAAAAATGTTCCTTTATGTGTTTTTAACTTATGGTATATCATTTTTGACAATTGGATTTGTACAATTTGAGATATACCCAAGAATATAAGATGTACTCAGACTAAGATGATATTGAAACAGGGCAAAATTTAAAAATTCATCACATTTTCTATATATTCTATATTAATCTAAAATTTGAATATATTGTATCATTATGTGTCTAATGTATATGAGAAAAAGAATCAAGTAATTTGAATAATTATATCTAGAGTTATTAGTTTAAGAGTGTAGGAATGTCAGGTTAGCATATAAGGAGAATATGCATAAACACTCGGTCCACTTGCATGGATCATGTCATAGTTGCATACCAAGTATTCATAATCATTTTGACATGCTTATAAACATGTATTTATCAAATTTTAGGATCTTAACACTTTGAGGAAGCCTTAGATAGAGAACCAAACATACCATAAAGTTGGTCACATCAAAAGGTGAGTAAAAACCATAATTAGATTCTAATGTATATGTGTGATAATTTTATGATATGATTATACTCTATTACATGTATATGTGATTGAATTATTACATTTTACATGTGAATACAAGTTAAATGAGAATTTTATGCTCTTAATGATTACTTCGTATACTCTTGTGAATGAACACTTGCATATAAAACTAAAAGGATGTTGTGATCAGCTTGTCAAACACTTGCAAATCACTTGAAAAATGGACCAATACATCTTATTGGCACATTTTATTAACAAAATGATTCAACTTTATATGCTAGCCAACAAAATCAAATGTCATTTGAACACATGAATTCTCAGGAGTAGTGTTTGACTTGTAAGGTCATGAGAAAAATCAATCTATTGCATTTGCACTTGCATAGGCAATTATTATACTTGTAATGTATCTTGATGATCTTTGATTGTTAGTTATGCCAAAAGAATTCGATTATTATTTTTCTTCATTAAGTACGACTCACCAAATTGCAATTATGTTTTTCAGATACTGAAGCATAGGGTTTGGATACTTTAGTGTATAGAGTTTTGCAATTGATGCATGGACCACAGATCGTTGGCTAAATTCCAACTATCTCTTTCCTTGTGTCATGTACATATGTCTAAATAGGAACCATTTTATGGTCACTCACCTTGAACAGTAGTTAACATATATGTACATTAAATACATGTTGAATTGTGTATGTATCATGAATAAACCTTTATCCATATGTATTTTGGGACATGATTACCATGATTTGTAAATGAAAATGGTCATTACAGTTTTTGGTATCAGAGTAGGGATAGGTTCCATAGGGACATACATATGACCATGACATTACTTTTGCACTATTATGCATTATCATATGACATAGTCTTATATGTCTATAGGGCATTAGCAAAGGGTAGTCCTGGTAGTACCTATGGCTCACTAAGGAGAAATGAGTAAGCCGATTTGCATTCCATAGAAGCATCATGCCAACCATTAAGAGATCAACCTACTGGCAGAGTTAGATCTCCTACACAATCTTTTACATAACATATATCTCATGGGCAACCATAATATATAATTGGTGAACCAATAGTGCAGGATCCAAAAATTCAAAGAGAAAAAAGGTATGACAAATTAAGAAAACATGGTGTAGTAGACTTTAGTGGTACTAGAAATCCATCAATGGCAGAGATATGGCTAAAAAGAACACAAAGAGTTTTAAATTTGATGAAATGCACACCAAAAGAAAAGCTTCATTATGGACTGTCGTTATTACAGAGGGATTCACATGATTAGTGGGAAACCATTCCAGAGAGTGATGTCTAACCTCTAGTGCTTACATGGGATTATTTTCTTTGTGAGTTCAATAACAATTGCATGGTAAAAGTGTACAAAGATGATAAAAAGAAAGGAATTTCTAAACCTAAAGTAGGGGGAGACAACTATAGCTGAGTATGAGGTAAAATTTAATGAATTATCTCATTATGCATCCTTCATTGTGGCCATTGACAAAGAAAAATGTTGAAAGTTTATTGTGGGACTGAGATATAAGAGTAGAAGTAAGATCACAACTGTAGATCTTGAAAGTTATACCAAGATAAATGCTACTGTAATCAAGGTGGAAAGATTAAAAAAAAAAAGGGATAGGGCAACAAGTAAAAATAGGGCTTGCTTAGTTTGTGGGATATTTTAACATAAAGAATGGTAAATGTCGAGATTATATGTCATCACAGTCCAATGCTAGGGGTGGTTACTCTAGTTACAAAGGCAGAGGATTAAGAGTTTCATGGTATGCAGGCAGCGATCAAGGCTAAGTTATGCAACAACGACCCTTATGCGTACATTATGGCAGGTAACATATAGATGAATGTAAAAAATTGACTAGTAAGTGCTACTTTTATAGGTCTTTTGATCATATGGTTATAGATTATCCTAAAAGATCCAGAATGTCAGAGGGAGGTAGAGGCAGAGGTATAACAATGGTAATTGGCCATGTTATGAGCATATCATAAGGTTAGAGTTCTAGACCCCTAACATAGGCTAGAGTATTTGCCATGACTAGGCAAGAAGCTATTACTGCTCCAAAAGTAATCACCAGTAAACTTTTTCTCCATGATTAAAAAGTTGATGCATTAATTGATTCTGGCTCTGTATATTCATTCATTTCATTGAAAATGACATCACAATTGTGTAGTAAACATTAACCTTTATATTTTAATCTGTGTTAGTATTCCTTTGAGAAATGTGATGATTATGGATAAGGTATGTCGTGATCATGTGATTCACATTGATGACATTGAGTTGAATGCTGATCTAGTTCTGTTGCCACTATATGAATTCGATAAGATTTTAGGTATGGACTAGTTGTCCAAATATCATGCAATAGTTAATTGTTTTACTAAGAAAGTTGTTATGGAATCTCCAAATCATACAAAGTTTATGTTTTAAGGGGAAAGATAAATTGTACTTGCATGTCTAGTTTCTACTATCAAGGCTTTTCGCATGGTTAAAAGTGGTTATGAGTCTTATTTGGCACATATGGTAGACACAAGGTTCACAAATGAATTACTTGAGAAAATTCTCATCGTAAATGAGTTTCCAAAAGTTTTCTTAGCTAACTTACCTGATTTGCCACTTGATAGGGAGATAGAATTCATAATTGAGTTAGTCCCTGGAACTGCACCAATATCCATTCCACCTTATAGGATGGCTCCAACTAATTTGATAGAATTAAATACCCAATTACAAGAACTACTTGAAAATGGATTCATCAGACCTAGTGTGTCGTCACCTTGGGTGTTATAGTATTATTTGTTAAAAAGAAAAATGGGACAAAAAGGTTGTGTATTGATTACATGTAGTTAAATCGACTTACTGTGAAGAACAAGTATAATTTATCAAGGATACATGATCTATTTGACAATTACAATAAGCACGGGTGTTTTCTAAAATTTAACTGAAATCAGGATATTATCGGCTCGAAATTTCAAACCCATATGTTCAAAAGATAGCTTTTCAAGTTAGGTACGTGCATTATAAATTTTTTGTGATGCCATTTGGTTTGACTAATGCACTAGCTGCATTTATGGCTCTTACGAACAAAGTGTTCCAGCCTTACTTAGAAAAATTTGTAATTGTGTTCATTGATGACATACTGGTGTATTCAAGGAGCAAAGAGGAGCATGAATAAGAGAAAAATAGATATTTGCTAAATTAAGCAAGTGTGAGTTATAGATTGACAATGTGTTATTTTTAGGACTAGCTAGGTATTATCGTCAATTTATTAAAGGGTTTTTGCTTATAACTGCTACTTTGACTAAGTTACTTCAGAAAAATGCAACATTTCAATGGTCTAAAGCATGTCAAGAAAGTTTTGATGAATTAAAAGAGAGATTAACATCCACTCTAGTGCCATTCCTACCGGTAATGGAGGATTTGTAGTTTATAATGATGCCTCTCATCAAGGTTTGGGATGTGTTTTAATGTAGCATGGTAAGGTAATTGCATATGCATTTAGACAACTGAAGCTTTATGAATTCTCTTACCGAGTACAAGACCTAGAACTTGTTGTCGTTGTGTTTGCTTTGAAAATATAGAGACATTACTTGTATGGAGAAACTTTTTAGATATTTACATATCATGAGAGCTTGATGTATTTGATGAGCCAAAAATACTAAACTTTAGGTAGAAATGGTGGTTATAACTACTAAAAGATTATGATTACATCATTGAGTATCACCCAAGAAAGGTAAATGTGGTTGTTGATACTTTAAGTAGGAAATCAAAAAGCAGTGTAGCTCATTTATAGGTATTTTCATTGTCTTATTTAATTCAATTACGAGTTATGAATATGGAACTAAACATACCAAAGAATGGGGTATTGATTGCTACTTTTCAAGTGAGACCAATATTGCATGATCATATTAAAGAAGCATAGGACAAGGATCCAAAGTTATATAAAATGATTAAAATGGTAAAACATGGGAGACATGTGATATTCAAAATAATGCCTTGATATTGGGTTCTCATATTTATGTGCCTAATGTTTATAACTTACAAAGAGAAATCCTAAAAGAAGCATATAATGCTTCATCTATTATGCATCCAGAATGATAAAAATGTATAATACCCTGCAATCTCATTTTTGGTCGCCTAAAATGAAGAAAGATGTAGCAGCTTATGTTTCAACATGTTTGACTTATCAGCAAATCAAAACAGAACATCAAGCACCAGCTTGAAAATTGAAACCATTAAGGATTCCATTATGGAAATGGGAAAGAATAACCACAGATTTCATATATGAGTTACCGAAAACTTTGAAAAAGAATGATGCTATATGGGTGATCATTGATAGACTAACTAAGTCAACTCACTTTTTGCCTATTTGATGGGGTACGTCACTTAAGCACTTAGTCAAGAAATATATGGATGAAATTGTCAGATTATATGGCATTTTAACGTCTATTGTATCAGCTAAAGATCAATGATTTACATCTTGATTTTAGGTCAGTTTGTAATAGGCTTGGGTACTAAGTTGAGTTTCAGTATTACTTTTCATCCTTAGACAGATGGGTAATCAGAAAAGACAATTCAGGCACTTGAAGACACGCTTTGAGCTTATGTGATAGAGTTTAAAGATGCATCAGATGAATATATTGCCTTGATTGAATTTGCTTATAATAATAATTATCATAGCAGGATACATATGGCACCATATGAAGCACTATATGAAAGAAAATGGCGAAGTCCTATCTATTGGGATGAAGAAGGGATGCATGTTTTAAAAGGACCAAAACTAGTGCAAGAAACTATTGACAAGGTAAAGGTAATCAAGAGCAAACTTAATGTAGCAAAAGATAGGCGAAAGAGCTATGCTAGCCAACATAAAAGAGAAATCTAATATAAGGTGGGAGACAAAGTGTTATTTCGAGTTTCACTATATAAAGGAATAATTTGATTTGGCAATAAGGAGAAATTGAGTCCTCGATACATAGGACCATATGAGATCCTACAAAAAATCGATCCATTGGCTTATAAGCTAGCACTACCACCAAGATGGCTCATATTCATGATGTATTCTATATGAGTATGCTAAGAAAGTATCGGTCTGATCCTACACATATAGTTAAGAATCCAATAATAACAATTGTAGATGATGTAAGTTACATGGAAGACCCAGTGAAAATCATTCATTATAAGACAAAAAAGTTATGAAATTAAGAAATCCTTTAGTTAAGGTGTTATAGAGAAACCACTCACAAAAAAAGGATACATGAGAAATCGAAGAGAACATAAAACAACAATTTCGAGGACAAAATTATTCATAAGAGGGGAAGAAATGTAACATCTGTATCCACATTCATTGGCATTCTTATATGAACATATTTATTGCATATATAATTTGCAATCCCACATGAACATATGCAATGGATAAATGATCATTTAGATATGTGAATTGGATAAGCACGATGACACTTGCACTATTACATTTGGAACACTTGAACATATATGTAATGTTTGTATAGTTGCATGACAAATTATCTTATGTTGTTTGCATGTTATAGCATTATAAATAATGGTGTTTTAGAGCTTAGTTAAAAGTATAAGGAGCATATGAGGATTAGGAGATGGATGGAGGTGATGAATGAGTGAAGAATAGGGATTAAAAGAGGAAAAGTGAACTTCTAACCAATGGAAATGAGACTCCATTGATTTATCATATTATAATACGTTTAAAATTTTAAATTTTCATCATTTAGGAGTATAATATAGAGGATAAATATGAGAGGCAACAGAAGAAAGAGAAAGCTTGGGAAGAAAGAAAGAAAGGAAAAAGAAGATGAAGAAGAAGATGATGAAGAAGAAAAAGAAGAAGGAGAAGGAGAGGTAGAAGAGTGAGCTGCCTATGAAGGAATCCTAAGCTTTTCTGGTTCTGAAAAATTAGGTAAGTTAATTTATCTTCTTCCCATATGAAATTACTCTCTCATGACATGTTAATCATCAATGGTTAGTAAGAATTATGGAGTATTTGAGGTAGAGCTCGTGTATGGAAGTTGAAATTCAAAAGAAACAATAGCTGATTGTGTTGGTTTTATTGTTAGGGCAGAATTTTGTACCTACGATTTCATAACATTGGAAGAGGAATTAGGGAAAGTGTAAAATATAAAAGTTGGATCTTTATGCTACATTTAAATTAATGAAAAACAATTTTTCTTAATTTGGTGTGTGTGAGGAGATATGGCTCCTTCCTTAGGGCTGGTTCATATCCAATTAAAATCTCCTCAGTCTTTCTATTTTCATATATTTTGATGACCTTATGTCTTGATTTAGACAAAGTGAAAAACATGAAATTTTTAGATTTATATCCCCTCTAAATGCCAATAAGGCATTTTTGTTTGATTTGTTGCGTGGAAATAGATATGGCAAATTGATTGTGACTGACCCTGAACCCGATGAAACCTCATATGTCTTTTAATTATGTTTTCTAAGAATTTTATGGCGATAGATTCATAATTTGATGATGTTCCAAACTTGAAAGTTGCATATCTATGTCTTATCTACATGCCAGTGAAATATTTATGCCAAATTCAGTATGGTTGATGAGATATTGCACCTTCATCATGACTGCTTGTCAAAATGTTAAAAACCTGCTCACCCTTAGAATAGTCATTTGTTTTGGTAACTTTATAAACTGAATTAGACAATGAGTAAAATATAAAAACTATTCCTTTATATGTTTTGTAACTTATGGATGATCATTTTTACAATTGGATTTGTACAATTTGAGATATATCTAAGAATGTAAGACTTACTCATACTGAGATTATGTTAAAATAGGGCAAAATTAAAAAATTCACCACATCTTCTATATGCTGTATATTTACCTGAAAATTGATTGTGATGTATCATTATGTGTCTAGTTTATTTTTCATGAGCAATCAAATCATTTGGATAAGTATATATAGAGTCATTACTATGAGAGTGTAGGAAGGTTAGGCTTGCATATAAGGAAAATATGCATAAACACTAGGTCCACTTGTATGGATCATGCCATAGTTGCATACCAAGCATTCATAATCATTTTGACATACTTATAACCATGTATTTATCAAATTTTAGGATCTCAATACTTTGAGGAAGCCCTATAGAGAGAAATAAACCTACCATAAAGGTTTATCACATCAAAAGTAGAGTAAAAACCATAATTATATATGATAATTTTATGATATCATTATACTCTATTACATGTATATGTGATTGAATTGTTACATTTTACATGTGAATACAAGTTAAGTGAGAATTATATACTCTTAATGACTACTTGGTATGCCATTGTGATTGAACACTTGCATATGGAACTAAAAGGATATTGTGACCAGCTTGTCAAACACTTACAAATCACTTGGAAAATGGACCAATATATCTTGTTGGCACATGTTATTGATCAAATTATTCATTTTTTATATGCTGGCCAACAAAATCAAATGTCATTAGAATCACACGAATTCCTAAAAGCAATGTTTCCCTTGCAAGGACATGACAAAAATCAGTCTATTACATTTGTACTTGCATAGTCAATTCATATACTTATAATGTATCTTGATGATATTTGATTATTAGTTGTCCCATAAGAATCTAATTATTATTTTTATTCATTGATTCACGACTCACCAAATCGTAATTATGTTTTTCAGATACTAAAGCATAGGATTTGGATAGTTTGGTGCATAGAGTTTTGCATAAATACACATGGACCGCATTTCGTTAGCTGAATTCCAATTTTATTATTAAAAAATACATAATACAATAAAAAATAGACATATGTTTAATCACATACTTAGGCCAAACTAAAAGAAGAAAAGTTAAAATAAAAATAAGCTCAAGGAAAACTAGTGGTTAGAGAGATATCATCAACATCATCATCACTAGCTTCAAGAAATTCTTCATTTCTTTCTTCCTCATAGACTTCTTCTTCTTCTTCAGTTTCTTCCAATTCATCAAAGTTAGGAAGATGACACGGAGTAGCACCAACCTTCTCTTGAAGGTTAACCAAGTCACTATGAAATTGAAAGAGAAGAAGAAACCTTTTCTTGATCATTCTCATCATCTTATCAAGTTTCTTATTGATTAAAGAGATATAGATGGAAGAATACTTGGTTTTTAGCTTTTCTTTGGGCTTTGTATAAGGAATGGGTTCTTGGGGGACTTTTTCAATCACTAGCCTATTCCTTTTAGAGGCATAAGTTGTTTCTTATTTCTTTGTCCCATATAATCCCAAGGTATATAAATAGTGTCAGGATGAATGGCCTTAGCATTGATCAAATAGGTTAGATCAAGAAAGTTTTAGGATGGGAGATACCTTTTTATGAGGAATTTCTTATTCTTAACATTTAGAGCTCTAAAAACCTATCAATGGTTGTGACATGAGAGGGAAGAAGAAATTGGCTCTTAGGTTTGGTGTGCATGTGGATCAATTGATCCACAAGGTATGTCCCCATTTGAATGGGTCTGTTTTTGGTTAGGTAGAAGAGGAAAGCATTATCTTTTTTATAAACTTTTTCATTCCCATCTGCTTTATCATTGATGGAAAAGGTAATGATTATGTGGAGCAACCAAGTGGTTAGGGTTTTACTGTATTTTGCCATTTCTATTAAAATTTCAACCAGAACTCATAATAGATAATGTCTATAGAAGAGATAATGAAAGAAATATTATCTCCAATATAGAAATTGAAAAGAGAGGAAAGCTAGGCAAAGGTGATGAAGTAGGGATCCCTAAAAGCCTTGAAAAATATGACCATACACACCTGTTTTAGATTCTACCCTTTTATTAAGAGTTATGGTGCACATGAATTCCTGTACTATTTCTTCATAACCGGTTCTTTATGAAAGATGAATTCGTTTTGGCCAAAGTTAGAAAGAAATGCTTGAATTTCTCCCTTTATGCCTAAAGTTTCAAGAAGAAATGAGGATGGAATCTTGTTTGGTTCGATGATCATTTTAGTATTGGCCTTATATCTTTCCTCTACTTCAGTAATTCCCTTCATGAGATAATGAGGAGGAAGATCTTAAGGTTGGGCAACACCATTCTCCTTTCTACTCTAATGAACTTCTTAGGTGCCATGAGAGTAGGTTAGAGTTTGAAACCAAATCAGATGAGAGGTATGAGGAAGAAAATGGGGTTGAATTGGTGGGAGATTAAAAAATTTTAGAGTGAAGTTTAGGTGTTAAGAGAATTGAGAAGAAATAGATACAATAATGATAAGATTATAGTGGTTTGTGTGTTAACAAACCTTACATCCACTCCATATTTCTTCAAAATTGGGTATTTCACTCAACTAAAATTGGTGTTTCCAAGCTCACACCTAACTTATACAATTTATGTTTTATGGCTCACACACAACCCTTACACTTTCTGTTTCTATGCTTGCACAAAACCTCACTTAAGTGTTTTGGACATGCTCACACTTCCACCTTTACAAGAATTTTGGAAGCTTAGGCTAACTCTTAATGTAATTACAAAGGTGTTTACTGGTAACACCAACCAATCAAGAATTCACAAGGAATAAGAAGTTTTGAATCAAGTTTGTAAGAGTTCGATTATAATAAATGGAATTCTCTTCCATTTACATCTTTTGGTGGAGTATTTATAGGCAACATCCACCAAATAGATGTTACTAACAAATAATACCTAAATCTCTAAGGGAAGCTAAGCGAATTTAGCATTAAATGTCTGTCAGACAAAAGTCACGGTTATAACTGGCATTTCGCGATCATGATTTTCAAATTTGCACTAAGAAGCCTGAAATTGCGGCAAAGAACCCCATTTTGTGTCTAACGGCTAGTCCACGTGTCAGTGTACCATCAGTGCTCTAAGAAATATAGTCGCTGTGTTTATATGTTTAACAAAAAATTACAGTAGCTATTGATGTCCTTATTGGGCACGATTGATACTGTGAATTCCTCTATTTGGTGAGGAGAAAATACTTTCTTTAGTTGTGGTTAAGACAAGTGCTTCACCCTCACGAATTTTGATATTCCAACAATTGCTTCAGACACTTAGCGTGTTATGGTTGGAAACTTGGTTCTTTCCTTGCAACTCTGAAATTCATGTTCGTGACATTGAATGCGAACACCACCGCGAATTCCATTGTTTGGCAGTTAAGTTCCCCTTAGCAAGATTGTGGCTGCAATTTCCTCTTAGAATTCTTCTGGCCTAATTTCATCCATACTTGTTGCAAGGTCGCAGTTACAATTTACAGGTTCCTGACACAAATTTGGATGTCTATCTCAAAGTTAGAGATTTAATCTTCCATCCAACTTCCAATGAAAACCTAACTTATATATTGCAAAAACAATACTTGAATAAAACATTAGTACATATCAATCTTTATTGTCAAGATCAAAAGAGGTCTTTGACTTAGATTTGACCAACTTAGTCCAACAATCTCCCCTCATTTTTTATTTTGACAACTTACATTGATTTTACTTAAAATGAAGTTGCATGAGTGAAGTTGGGATGGTTAATGATTTTTAAAAAACTTGATAATAAAAAAATCAAAGATTTATTAGATTGAAAAAGAATGTTGTTATTACTATTTGCTCCCTCTCAACTTGTACTTCCCCTATGCTCGATATGCACATTCTTTTACTACTAACCTTTCTCCCCTTTTGGCAAGATAAAAAATAAGGTAAAGATTAGACATTAAATTAAGATGCATTGGTGTCAATTGTATGAAGCATAATTGAGATAGAATAATCACAAAGAGCAAACAAGTAAATAATAGTAAGAACCAAATAAGAGCAATCACACAACATATGAAACAATCAATTATAAAAGATAAAAACAACACTTTTATTTATTTGAAAGTGTGGGATGACAATCTTTACAAAAATACAAAAATAAAAGGAAAATATTTAGAAACTAATAACAAGCTAGAAAGTTGGAGAAATATCATCGTCTCTTGTATCGTTAATTGCTTCATCTACTCTTCCACCTTGAGCTTCATTACCCTCCTCAACCTCTTCATAATCCTTTTCTCTAGATGTGTCCTCCCAATGCTCAAAGTCTAAAAGGTGGCAAAGGGTAGCACCAGCTTTCTCCTGAAGATCCACCAAATCATTATGGAGGTGGGAGAGTAGGAGAAATCTTTTCTTTATCATCCTTATCATCTTGTCAAGCTTATAGTTAATGAAGGCAAGAGAGATTTTAGCTTTGGGTTTAGGTTAGGAGGTGGAATGGAATGAGCACCCTTTTTGATGACTAGCCGCTTCCTTTTTTAGGCGTGGTAAGTCTCTAACTTCTTTGCCCTAAAAGTACCCAAGGTATAAGTGTATGAATAAGGATGAATTGCCTTGGCATTAATGAGGTAAGACAAGTCTAGAAAGTTATACAATGGTAGAAACTTCATAGTGAGGAATTTTTCATTTTTCTCATTAGGAGTACCAACATAACAGTAGTTGGTAGTAACATGTGAATGAAGAAGAAACTGACTTTTAGGCTTTGTACTTATGTGGATCTATTGATCCACAAGATAGCGACCAGTTTGGATTGGTTTGTTCTTAGTCAAGCAGAAACAGAAGGCAAGGTCTTTTTGAGAGGCCTTCTCATTACCATCACCATTTGTTAATAGAGAAGGTGATGATACGATGAAGGAGCTAGTTAGGAAGGGTTCAAATGTATTTGGCTAGGGAGATTTTAGGGTCGTGTTTAGTCTCGATTGAATTTTTGCATAAAAAATTAGAGCAAAAAATGTTAAGAGTGGAGATGATGGACAACTTGAAGATTGAAAAGATTTTAGAGTTGTTAAAAGGTAATTAAAAAAGGTTCCCCAAAAGCTCTAAATATCAACCCATACTGACCTACTATTGATTCTGCTCACTGACTTAAAGTTCTGGTGCACATAAACTCATGCACTATTTCCTCCTATCTAGGCTCATCATAAAAAATGAACTGGTTCCACTTAAATTCAGAAGACAGTCATGGATCTCATCCTTAATCCCAAGTGACTCAAGGATCAAAGTGGAGGGAATTTTGTTTGGATGGATAATCTTGGAAGTGTTAGCCTTGCATTGATCCTTCTCTTCCTTAGTGATACCTTTCATCATATGAAGTGCAGGAGGACTAGATGGTTGAGATTTTTCCCTTCTCTGCTTTGGATACTTTCTTAGGGGCCATTGAAGATGGAAAAGAGTTTGAAGAATAATTTGAAAGTAGGAATAAAAATGGATCAAGTATTTTAGCAAATGTAAGTTAAAACATTATTTCAATGGTTCAAATAGGCTAAGAAATGGTGTAAAAATGGTAACAAATTGACAAAAATTAATTTAATAAAGGGTTGCAAATGGTTGGTAGTCAAATTAGTTAAATTTATTGCTGTTACTTAAATTAGTGACCGCGACCACCAAAGTCGCGATCGTTGATTACAAAATATCTAAGTAATGGACAAAAAATTATTAGGAATTGGTTTGGTCAACGGTCAAAACTTTTGAAATTTAAATAAATTCATGGTGGTGATCGAAGGTAGCAACCGCGAATTGATGGTTTGACAGACAGATGATGAGCACCTATAAATCACAATTGTGAATCAAGGAGTAATGAATGTGATTAAGAAAATATAGGATTTAATTTCCTAAGTTGTAATCCACTTAATCTATTGATGCTTAATTCATGCAAATTGCCATAGAGAGACACAATTGCATGAAGAATTAAGTCATCAAAAATAGTTTACTACCCATACATTACACATAGCCATTAATCATTCAAGAACAATACACCATACAAAGAGTATTCTAAAAAGATCCAAATTTCACTTCAGGAAGCTTCCATCAAGCATTCTTAACTCTCTCTTAATGAAGTTCATCCTTTCTTTATTGAGAGGTTTCATGAAAATATTCGTAAGTTAATGATTAGTGTTTACAAATTCTAACACTAAGTTAATGATTAGTGTCTATAAATTCTAACACTACATCACTAAATGATCTCTAATAAAATGATGCCTAATATCTATATGTTTACTCTTAGAGTGTTTGATGGGACCCTTGAAAGATTTGTTATACTAGTGTTATCACATTTGATAGGAATGTGATCAACGACTTTGCCATAATCCTTTAATTATTATTTCATCGAAAGAACTTAGGTGCAACAACAACCCGTAACAACATATTATGCTTCTAAGGTGGATAAGGCAATCAAAACTTGTTCTTACTAAACCAAGACACTGAGCATTCTCCTATGAATTGGCAAGTTCCTTAAGTTCTCTTTCTATTTAGAAGACTACCGACATAATAAGTATCTGAATAACCTATAAGACTAAATGATGAATCTTTGGGGTGCCATAAACTTAGATGTAATGTGCCATGTAGATATTTGAGAATCTTTTTAATAGCATTCAAATGAAATTCTTTAGGGAAATATTGAAATCTAGCACACATTCAGACACTAAACATCATATCAGGTCTAGAAGCAGTAAGATAGAGTAAACAACCAATCATACCTTGATATCTCTTCTCATCAACCAACATACCCAATTCATCCTTATCTAATTTGATGGTAGCACTTATTGGTGGTTTTGCTACTATGCAACCTTCCATGCCAAAATTCTTAAGTATATCCTTTGTGTACTTGGCTTGGTTGATGAAAATCCCTTCTTTGATTTGCTTGATTTGTAAGCCAAGGAAGAATTTGAGCTCTCCCATTATGCTCATCTCAAATTCCATAGTCATACACTTAACAAAATCCTTACAAAGAGAAACATTAGCAACACTAAAAATGATATCATCAATATATATTTGCATAATTAATGTATCGTGATTATGCGTTTTTATAAATAAAGTTGTGTCAACCTTCCCTTTTTCAAAATCATTTTTCAAAAGGAATGAACTTAGCCTTTCATACCAAGCTCTTAAAGCTTGTTCCAAACCATACAAGGCCCTATTCAATTTAATAACATGATTTTGAAAGTTATGATAATCAAAACCTGGAGGTTGTTCAACATAAACTTCCTCCTCAACAATTCCATTTAAAAATGCACTGTTAACATCCATATGGAAAAGTTTGAAATTCATGTGACATGCATACGGTTAAAAAGTCCAAATAGCATTTAATCTTGCTACGGGGACATAGGTTTTGTCATAGTTAATGCCTTCCTCTTGGTTGTATCCCTTAGCAACCAATCTAGCCTTATTTTAGTGATGAACCCTTGCTCATCTCATCTAACTTATTCCTAAATGCCCATTTGCAACCTATAATAAAGTGTTCCTTAGGCCTAAGAACAGGTTCCCATACTTTATTTCTCATAAATTGGTTGAGTTTGTCTTGCATAACAATTGCCTAACTCTCATCATCAAGAGCCTCATCGATAGATTTTTACTCAAATTGAGAAACAAAAGTAAAATTATTATCTAAAGAATTGAGTTGAGATCTAGTACTTACACTATTGGAGGTATCACTAATGATTAGGTCTTTTGGGTGATGCTTGGAGAATCTCTAATCCTTGGGAAGATCTTGATTTGAGGTTTCTACTTATTGATGTTGAGGTTTCTCTTCTTTCTTTGATGACTTGCCTTCATCATGATCTTTATTTAGCTTTGTTGAGATTAACTCTAACTCCAATTTCTCAAAGTCACCTACAAAATTATCAATAAGAGGACATTTCCCAAGAATAAGCTTACTAGATTCATCAAACACAATATTCATGGATTCTTCAACAACTATAGAACTCTTATTAAAAACTCTATAGGCTTTGCTAGTGGTGAAATAACCTAGGAAAATACCTTCATTTGTTTTTTAATCAAAATTTACAAGATTATCCTTGATATTCAAGATATAGCACTTGCATCCAAATACCTTTAGGTATGACAACTTAGGTTTTCTACCATTCTAAAGCTCATAAGAAGTTTTATTAAGAATAGGTCATTTGAAAACCCAATTTGTAATGTAACACAAAGTATTGATAGCTTCAGCCTAAAAGTAATTAGGCAATGAATACTCATTGAGCATAGTTCTAGCCATCTCTAGCTTAAGCCACCATTACGATCTTCAACCTAGCGAGCTTTTTTTTTTAATATGGCTATAAAAGAAATTGGGTTTGTTAACTGGTCTAACTGTGGATGCGAGGCATTATTTCTCACAACATCATTCCAATCATCATCTATTAAGACCTACTACCATTAAGGCAGAATAGGCTGAGTGGTTGTCTCACATCACTGATTTTGATATTCATTGGACTTGTCCCTAGCGATGGCTAACTGGAGTTACTTTGAAGACTTATGGGGATTGTATAATTATTTAAGCTCTATATTTTAGTACTTTCTATGATTTGGCTGAAGTCTTCATCAATTTAGGTCCATATGGGATGCAACTAGCTTTCTTTCATCCTTAGATGAGGGACCTCTGACCTGGTACTTCTTAGATAAAGTGGTGGCCATATGGGCTGATTGCTACATCTACCACATCTTTCCAATCAGTGCTTCTACTTTAGATGTTGACTTAAAGGCTTGGTTGGACAACTGTTAGTAATATAGTATTCTCATTAAACATTCATAACATTAACAATGAGCATGGGAAAAACTTTTTTTTATATTTCATTTAATTTAAAGGAATGTTTGATAAAGATTACTTCATTATACAAATGCATTTCCATTTGACATCATGCCAACATGAATAATTACAATTTACATATCACATATTAATTACATGCATCATAACTACTTTTAATAAAGACACATTATATCATTTGATTGCCTTGCTCAATGCCTTTGACCTATTGGCATTTTGTTGTTCATCATTGTTGACTTTTTGCTCTTTTGACTGTGGATGCGTGGCGTTATTTCTCATAGCATCATTTAAATTATCATTTGTTAAGACTTGTAACCACTAAGGCAGAACGGGTTGAGCATCACACCACTGATCTTGATATTCATTGGACCAGTCCCTGGTAAAGGCTAACTAAAGTTTCTTTGAGGACTTATCAAGATTGTGTGATTATCTTGACAACATCATGTAATGACCATTTTCATTTACAAAACTCATAGCATTTATGTCCAAAATACAATGCATAAAGGTTTTATTCATCATACACACACAACCCAACATGTATTTAATGCACATATATGTTAACTAATTTTAAGGCTAGTGACTATAAACTGGTTCTTATCTAAATGTATGTACATGACACAAGGAGAGAGAGAGTTGGAATTCAGCCGACGACCTATGGTCTATGTGTCTCTATGCAAAACTCTATGCAAAACTCTAAGCATCAAAATGTCCAATCTTATGTTTGAGTATCTGAAAAAAATTTTATGATTTGGTGAGTTGCAACTCAATGAATAAAAATAATAATTAGATTCTTATGGCGTAGTCAACAATCAAATATTATCAGGATACATTACATGTAACAACCATATTCATTTACATAACTCATATCATTCATGTTCAAAATACATATGCATAAAGGTTTTATCCATCATACACAATCAAACAGTTATTTGATGTACATATATGTATATGACACAAGGAGAGAGAGAGTTTGGATTCAGCTGACGACCTGTGGTCCATATGTCTCAATGTAAACTGAAAGCACCAAAGTGTCCAATTCCTATTCTTCAGTATCTGAAAAAAGATTTTGCGATTTGGTGAGTCGCGACTCAGTGAATAAATACATTAATCAAATTCTCATGGCATAATCCATAATCAAATATCATCAAGATACATTGCAAGTATAACAATTAACTATGCAAGTGCAAATGCAATAGCTTTGTTTTTGTCGTGACCGAGCAAGGCAAACATTGCTCCCG
>CATIWR010278454.1:0-26264 GCA_949677035.1 Omphalea diandra
ATTTCACTAAATCACTAGTGTTTTACAAGCTCACACTCAACTTAGTGTTTAGGCTCACACTAAACCTTACAACTTGTGTTTTACAGGCTCACACAAAAAACCTTTTACAAGTGTTTTCAAGGCTCACACTAAAACCTATCACAAAATGTGTTTTATGGCTCACACATAACCTATGTGTTTTAAGGCTCACACAACAACCTCTCTATAGTGTTTTAATAGGCTCTCACGACAACCTTTACAATGTGGTGTTTAATGCTCACACCCAACACTTTCAATCTTACAAGAATTAGAAGAAAATGAGTAGCAAAGGATTGACAGCTTTTTCACTTGCAATAAAATTCTTCACCTTTGCTATTAATGTTTAGTGGAGTATTTATACCCAAATTTCACCAAAGTAACTAACAGCTAGTTTATAACAGCTAGTTTATAACAACTAGTTCATAACGGCTAGTTCATAACGGCTAGTTTTATAACAGCTAGTTTATAACGACTAGTTTTCAATAGTGCTTTAGAAAAATATAGCTATTGTGTTTCTTCAGCCAGCATAAGTCGCGGTCGCCAATTCATTTGTGTAGATCGCGATTCTAATCAAGAATCAGTCTGTCAAAATTTGCAATTTTTACTTCTCAAATCGCGATCGCTACCAACATGTAGCCTTCGTGATTTTTGACTTCCAACGGCTTCCTAGGACACTTGTCACTCTCTGATTGTGGACATCTTTCGATTGTGAAGCTTTTTGTAATTGGCGGTCTTGAGTCCGACGCGACACAGACCGTGAATTCGTCTGTCATTTTTGGTTTTCTTCATTTTGCTTGTTCGCGGCCGAGAATGACTCCGCGATTTAGCCTGTCTGATTTTTGGAAAGTCCTCTCAAGAGTTGCGGTCGCGAATCCTTGATTCCAGTTGCGAGACACTTTGGAGTTAAAAAGATTTTCTTCCAACTTAACTAGAGAGACTTATTTTTCTGTAAAATCAATACTTGAATAAAATATTAGTAATGATCAATCTCCTTTGTCAAGATCAAAAGAGGCTCTAGACTTAGGATTAACCATCCTAGTCCAGCAATGTGATCCTTAGGCAATGACTCATTGTACCATTATACAATATCGTTGTAACACCTTTGAGATAAATGATGTCCTGATTTGATATTAATTAGTCATGCAACAGAAGATAACTTGGAATGTTTTTCGCAACCAGGCCACAATCCCCATTCACTACATCAAACATATCATACAACTTTTGAGACATTAGATTGGGAGCCTTACTTATTCCAATCCAATCAAACTCTAGCTCAGTTATATCAATTATCATATTATAGTATGCAGTAGGTTCTGATTCACTTAGACATACATTATCAGTTAGAAGTTCAGGTTCATCTATAGCTAATGTTCTAAAACCACACACTTCGTTGTGCAAATGTCATTCATAGTACCCAACAACAAAACTCTTTCGCATAATATGCAACA
Organism: Omphalea diandra; assembly: GCA_949677035.1. Taxonomy (NCBI): domain Eukaryota; kingdom Viridiplantae; phylum Streptophyta; class Magnoliopsida; order Malpighiales; family Euphorbiaceae; genus Omphalea; species Omphalea diandra. The sequence continues at coordinate 1,467 of CATIWR010278454.1, forward strand.
TTACTATATTGGGGTCCAAATAACTGCAATTCTAACACTTCTTATAAGTACACAAATATCTAAATTTAATTTTATCCATAAATTCAAGTTGAGACTTTGCAAATTGAATTAAATGGTTCGCGCCTTCTAAGAATTATGGACATAATAAACGATCATTCAACGTATAATACATCCAATTTCTATCTGATCTCATAATAAGTCCTGAAAATTTCAGTGTAACAATGCAATTATACATACATATAATATTTTTATTTCAATATTTTATATGCTATTTATCTTTTTTTTTTTAATATCTAATACTATCTCCTTATCTCCCATTGTCGATAAGGCAAAAACCTAACCTATTTAGAAATTCATTGTCATCTAACAATTTGTTGTAACAATATAGTTCATATAGCTACTAAAAAATATTTCACTACAATTCTCCTAGTGCATCGAAATAAAAAAAATATTTTTCAATATTTATCATTATGTATTAAGAGAACGTGTTAGGAGATACACAACTGAATTTACCAACAATATTTATAGTAAACTATATTATATACAACAAGTTATATTAACAACAAATTTTCAAATTGTTCACTTTGGATAATTTGGTGTGATTCTCATCATCAAATGAGTATCTCACCAAACGAGTATCTAAGGTTATGCCTATATGTTTTTCTATGAAATTTATTGGAAATTCAATCTAATTTCCTATAGATTATATATTATTTTGGTTTTGTCCTTTTTAGAAAAATGAAAACAAAATAAAATTTCAAATAAACATTAAGTCCAAACATATAATATTCAAAAATAGAACAAAAAAGTTTTGGAATTTTAGTTTTTTCCTAATAATCTTAATTTTGTCTAAACTTTTGAATATAGACTATTTTTTATATAAAATTATTATTTTATCTTAGTTTTAAAATTTTATTAAATTTTTAGGGATATTATTATTTTTTTCATAACCCTTTGAAATTTTATGACATTTTTATTGAATATTATTAATGTTTTAAAATTTTGAACTTTTATGAAATCTTTCAAGTATATTATTATTTTTATGTTATTTCATGACATTCATAATTAACTTGTAATTTTCAAGGAATATTACTTATCATTTACACACTTTTTGCATGTGTTAGTGGCAATTTAGGATAATTTAATTTTTTACTGCAATTAAGATTTTGAGTCTTTTTATGATATTTATAATGTACTTTAAATTTTTATGGAATGTTTTTTTATAATTTATTATTTTTATAATTTATACATTTTCTTTTTTATAATTTATAAAATTTTTCTTTTTTTTTTTGGGAAAACTTGGGATAAGTAAATTTTTAGATTTTTTTTATTTTACGACCATTTAAGTAATTAATTTTTTTAAATACTTTTATGATATTGTCCCTAGGCACCAAGAAGGGGGTTTAATTGGTGTCTAAAATTTCAAAAAAACAAAGAAAAGGGAAGAAGAAATAGTAGAATAGAGACAACTGATTTATAGTGGTTTGGGTAAAATTGACCCTACGTCCACTCCCCAATTAACCAATTGGGTATTTTACTATCTCAAGTTGTTTTCAAGCTTACACCCAACTTGTACAACTTGTGTTTTGATGGCTCACACACAATCTTACAACAATGTATTTTTAGGCTAACACACAACCTCACTCAAGTGTTTCACTAGACTCACACTTAAACCTTTTTTAGAGTGTTTTAACAGGCTAACACTACAACCTTACAACTTGGTGTTTAATGCTCACACCTTACAATTAAAATTTCATAAAGAAAATGAAGGAAATGAGTAGCAAAGATTGAGAGCTTTAATCACTTGTAATAAATTTTTTAGCAACATTATTCATGGCTGTTTGGTGGTGTATTTATACCTAAACTTCACCAAAGAGACGTTGTAGAGCATAGCTCATCAAATCTTTGAGACATGCTAGGAAGATTCTACATTAAATGCTTGTCAGGATGAAATCGTGGTCGCTACTGCCATTTCGCGGTCGCGAAATCCAAATTCCTCGAGGGAAATCCCGTTTGTGTCTAACGGCTAGTCCATGTGGCAGCTTCTGATTAATTCACCAGGAAAATATAGTCGTTGTCTTTCACCTACTTTCAGAAGTCGCGGTCGCAAGTTTTCTTGTACAGGATGCGACAGAGGACGCGAATTCGTTTGTCAAAGTGGTCATTTTTCTTCCTCAGGATTCACGGTCGCTACCAACAAGATGCCTCTGCAAAATTTGATTTCCAATGGTCTTCTAGGACACTTGTCAAGTTGTGGTTGTGGACTTGCTTCGCTCTTGAGTCACTTTGAAATTCGCGGTCGTGACTAGGGCGTGACATACACAGCGAATTCGTCTGTCATATTTTGGGCTTATTCTTTTCCATAGGTCGCGACCGAGAATAGCTCCGTGATTTCGCCTGCTTGAATTTCAACATGTCTTAACATGAGTCGCGGTGGCGAATCCTAGATTGCGGTCGCGATTTGCATGTCACTTTGCAGTTTATCAACTCCTTTCATTTCTTCTTGAAAGATTTATTTATTTCTGCAAAATCAACACTTATTTGAAATATTAGTGATGATCAATCTTCTTTGTCAAGATCAAAAGAGATTCTAGACTTAGGATTAACCATCCTAGTCCAACATATGACATTCATAATTAATTTTTAATTTGTAGATAAAGTTAATATAATTTAAAATATTATTACATTTTATGAAATACCTTGAAATATTACAATTTTAGGAATGATTTTTTTATATATCATATATCATTAATTATATTATAATTTTTTTGTATTTTAATTCAATATAATTTTTTACTATTAACATTTTTTCATATTCTATGTTTTAAAATTTAAGTAACTTATATGTTTTTTGTATTTATTGAATATTTTATTTAATATTATTAGCTTATTATTATATAATTTTATAAAATTTAAAATTTATTATATACAAAGATATACATATAAATATTTTTTAACATACCAGTTATTCAATGATAAACCGATTTTTTAACATACCAATTATTAAATAAAAAATTTCTAAATTAAATATCTACCTCTTGGAGTACAAAATCATAAATTTCAAGAAAAAAAATTTTAATCTAAGCACAAAATGGAAAGAAAAAATTATAAATGACAAATATCAATAAATTTGTACAATTTCTATAATTTAATTAAACTACCTAAATTTCACAAATTAAAAACACATTTAACTCATTAACTTTAACGAATTTATAATTTCTAAAATTAAACTGTATTACACTTAATTACTAATTTTTAACAACATTTCTATTAAAAATTTCAATAATTTGTAAATTAAATTAAATTACACTTAAATTAGTAAAATTTAATTACATTATATTACATTACTACATTTAATTAAAATTTCACAAATTATATTTTATTACACTTAAATTTCTAAAATTTAATTAAATTACTCAAATTTCTAAAATTCTTAAAATTTCTCAAAATTATTTAACTTACTAAAATTTAATTGAAATTTCTACAATTTTCATAATTTACATTTAAATTACTAAATTTTATTAAAATTTATTTTTATTACACATAACTTTATAAATTTTTATTAAATTACATTGAAATTTGTCATTACATATGGCTACAATTTATAAAATTTCTACAAGGTCTAAAATTTAATTTAATCATATTTTAATTACTAAATATAATTAAATTACACTTAAATTTCTAAATTTTAATTTATTTACACTTAAATTATTCATTAAATTTTACAATTTCTCAAATTTAATTACACAAATTAATAAACTTCATAAACTTATTAAATTATTCAAGTTATTAAATTTACACTTAAATTACTAAATTTTTTATATATATTAAATTCCTAAAGTTACTAACTTTACACATCTAACATTAAACTTTCTATTAAATTTATACAATAAATTATATAATTTACTATAATTCACCAAACAAATTTCCAATATTAACATTCACAAAATTTCATAATAATCACCAACAAAATTAAACAAAAAAAAATTTCGATATAATTCTCAACATTTCTCATAAATCAACATTTTCAAAAATTACAAAACATACAAAAATATTACAGAATGTTAAGAATTTTAACATCTTCAAAGTATTACAAAAAATACAAAAATGTTAACATTTTCAGAATTACAACCAAAATTACAAAAATACACAAATATTATAATCATCTATTACATATTTTCATATTTCAATAAAAAATACTAATATTATTACAGATTTCACAATAAAAAATACAAAAATTCATACAATGATATATTGTAGATTTTTATAAATATTATAATAAAAAATACAAAATTTATTACAAATTTCACATTTTTCTTTACCAAAATTACAAAAAAATTAAAAAAAATACAACAAACAGAGATAGGGAATATACTAGGTGGCATTGGCATCCAGTTGTGGCAATGGAGGCGTCTCATGTGGCAACATCATTGGCGACAATAGAAACAGAGAAAGTAACGGGGGGGAGTACGCCAAAGAGAGCAGCAGGGGAGGACACTGGAGAGAGCGACTAATGTAGGTGAGTGGGAGAGAGAGAAAGAGGATAGCAATAGCGGTGAGTGAGCTAAGGGAGAGAGGAGTTGGATAGCAGGAGGGAAGGAGAGGAGAGTAGCAGGGGAGAAGAGAAAGAAGAAGAGAGAAGGAAAAGGTGTATGTGGCAGTTTTATATAACATTTACCGATGAATTACCAACGAAACTTAACACGTCAGCTAGATTGTTTCGTCAGTATATTTTCTACAAATTTATTTACCAAAATTTCCAATGGACTTTTAAGGGATCATCAGGCACATCAATTCCTATGTGTTTATTCGTTTCTCTTCGTCGGTGAATCTATTGGTACACTAAGGAGCCAAAACGTGATGATAAAGTTTACCAACGAAATATTTTTGTCGGTAAATTATCGACGTTGGTCTGTCGATAATCGGTCGTTTACTTTTAAAATACATTTTCTCTTACATTTCGTCATTGATCCGATGATATTTACTGACGAACTTTTATTTGTCAATAAATTTCATCGGTATTTTTATATTGTCTTATAGTGTTAGCTCTTGTTTCAATCTATGTTCTTGTGTTTTGCTTCTTGTTTATAGTTTATTAATCTTTTTCTGCCTTAAAGTTGGTTTTCACCTCTTCTCTATCAAATTTGTGAAGTTCTAGTTCGTTGTTTGAAGGGTTGAACAAATAAGAATCCATGCCTTTGCTTCTTTGAAGGTTGAATCATTTCAACACATTTTAGACAAGAGTTTGAGAAAAGCCAAGCCTAGTGTTTGGAGATTTCAAAATTCAAGTGACAATTGAAGGTGCACTTGAAGGATTTGGAAAATGCAAAAATTTGAAGGGAATGACATGTCAAAAAACTTAAAATTTCTCATCTTTTAAGGGATCCAAGTAAGTCCATAAATTGGAAAACTTTAAAGGACCAACATATCCAAAAATTGCAGAAATTTCATCTTTGAAGAGACCATCAAGTCCATAAAATGAAATATTATTGTCTGAAGGACCTATGCATGTCCATGAACTACTGAAATTTGGTGTTGTTAAAAGTTTATGTTTTTCCTCCATGTATTGCAAATGAAGAAAATGAAAAGTATCTTTCAAAAGAGTAGTTTCATGGTTTGCAAGGTAGAACTATGAGGTTGAAGACAAGAAATTGACAGTTTAAATGGCCAAATTTTTTATTCAATTTGGAGATTCAAGTGCAGCAAATGAAAGTTCAAACTTGGTAAAAATAAGAAAAGATTGAAGATGGGTTGCAACATAAGTGCCAAAGAGGAGTGTTAGAGAATGACATTTAGTTGTAGATATGTTGCTAGAGATACCTAGAGAGTTCTAGTGTATGTTTATTATTGTGTGATGGAGATTAAGTTTTCAAATATCTAAGAAAAATCTATAGCAGTGATTGTAACTATGGAATAAACTATAGTTGTTTATATATATATATATATATATATATATATATATATATATACAAAGATCAGATGATGTTAATGAGAGAGATAAGTTTGGAAAATAGTTCATTGCAAATTTATTGTTCTCTCTCTCTTTAGAAATTAAAAAAAAAATCAATATTATCTCATTACAAGTAGTATTGTTATCAATCATGATGTTGCTAGCAGTAGGAAGAGTAGTAGCAGTAGTAATGGTGCTAGTGAGAGTGCTATTTGATTGGTTGGAGGCTTCAGAACTTTCCTCCTCCTGAACAAAAATTTCATCATTATTAGAATTCCTAAGCTACTAATATGAATTGTGTTGTGTAAAGAATTCTTCCAAAATTTTCTCATTGTTAGAATTCTTAAGAGGCTAGATTTAATAACAATATAATGAAATTAAATAAGAAAAAAGGAAAATTATCTAAAGAAAAAAACATGACTAAGGCTCCATTTGTTTGGCAAAAAATATTTTTTCAGAAACTATTATTTGTATTTTTCGTTGTTTGGTGCATCTAGAAAAATTGATTAATGAAAAATATTTTCCTTATTAAAGAAAAAAATAAGTCATTTTTCAAGAAAATAATTTCATATTTTGAAAATGGAAAGTCATTTTCCATATTTTAACAAGCTCATTTAAATAAATAATAAATCATATAAACACATATATTTATTATCACTTGATATCTTTTATTATTAATACCTATTACCAATCATTGTTGACCGATAGCGTCGCTAGAGATGAGTGAGACCCACAAATTTTTTTTATTTTTAATGTATTTTTCTTATATTAAATAATAAATAGTATAAATATAAAATATCCATGATCTAAATTTTATTATAATCTTATAAATAAACAAATTAATATTTTTATAATGTACTCTAAATATCAGAAAATATATTACTCAAAAAATATTTTTTTGACAAATTATTTTCCATAAAATAAACGAAATCTAAAGAAAAAATAAAAATATTGAGAGAATTAACAGCTAGTAATAAATACGTTTGAATCATCATTTATGTTAATTTTGATTTAATAATTTTACTATAAATTTAAATTCCTTTTCTCAAATGCTACCAATAGCTATGTTTTGAAAATTATCTATTAGTTTCATAAAGTGAAAATAAGATTAATTATGTTCCTAACTTTTTTGTTGTACTATAAATAAAAATAAAACAAATAAACCCTAACAATTCACCACTTTAATAATAATAATAATAATAAAACAAAGACACAATTACCTTCGCAATATTATTAAAAGAACAATTTTTTTTAGATTTTTGTTCTTAGAAACTAAGTATAAACATGAATATGTTATCTGACCCGCTAGATATTAGGTATGATATTATTCAATCCATTTTTATAATTTTGAGAGAGAAAAATCTATTTATATAATTGAATCAGGTTCTAAATATAAAATTTAATTTATATATTTTTATTCACTTTTCGAGTTAAATATAGATTTCTCAAAACTCAATTTATATCCGACCTATTACCGTTCCTAAATGTGAGTAGTAACTAAATTCTTAGTCATTTTTTTTATATTGAAATAAAATTTATTCACAAAAATACGAAAAAAAAGTTGATAATATTATAAATAATAATAATAATAATAAATATTATTATTATTATTATTATTTGATATAATTGTTATTGCTGTCAGAATTTTATTTGGATTAACGAAATTATTTTTTATAAATATACAAAATAAATAAAATAAATATAAAGATTAACAAAATCAAGTAAAAGATAAAGTTCTATATTGCATGAACAAAGGGGGCAAACTATGCCATGGCATTGATCTAAACTTAATTAGTCCCCTTACTAAAACCAACCGAAGCCTGAAGCTCTCTGCCCCTCGCGGATCAAATATGGCAACGACCACCACGGCTCGCTCCGTAGTCCGTACAGCGTGCCGCTTCTACTCTTCCTCCGCCAGCAATGGCCGCCACACCCATAAAAACACCCACAATTTTCTGAAACCCAACCGTTTCTCGGTAGCTGGGAAGCATCCAAAAATCCGAAAGAGGCGGAGGTGAAACTAGCACGGCTGCGGAGGGACTACGCGAAGCACATGAAGGAGGTGCGCAAGGAGTATATAAAGGAAATGGAGCTGATGCGCCTCGAGAAGCAGAGGAAAGACGAAGCTAGAAAGGAGGCGATTTGGGTTGCAAATGAGGAGCGCAAGAAATTGAAGGCTGAGGCTGCTAAAGTTAGAGCAGAGGAGCGCAAGATTGCTGAAGAAGAGTTTCGCCAATTGCTTGTATGTTCCCCAAAATCAAACTCTTTTTATCCTTTTTGTTATATTTTGTGATTATTTTAAAATAGAAACAAGGAGAAGAAGCGTTTCTTAATTTTTGTGTTTGGTTGAGGAGATAATGCGGACGTAGTTAAGATTGTTTATGTGTCATGAGACTCTATAGGTACATGTAGAGTAGGAAATTGAGTGATGGATGGGTGCAGATGCTAGAATTGTTGAACTAAGTAGGAGTCGTACGTCAAGCTAAATTCTTGTGGATTAGATTTTTATTTGTTAGTTGCCAAGGTGTTGTTAGCTTAGCTGAGTCGTTTGTATTTGATTGTTCTTCTGTGACCCCCTTTTGATGTTAATAGAATAGTTGAAATCAGCAGAGAATGTCAAACAAACTAAAAATTAGATACTTGATTTTGGTTTTTCGATGTCTCTACTGAAGTCCAAATCCCTGCACTTGAAAATCAACCCCTCTCTGTTGTTTATTAATAAAGATGAGGGAAGCATTTGCGTTTGGTTGATATAAGAATTCAGGGAAAAGGAAAAAAAGATTAGAGTTTTTTCTGGGTCTTATTAGTTTGCTAAGTTGTTAACCTCAGTCTTTTTAGTTCCTGTCACTGCTTGGGAGTTATGATTTTAGCCTAGCAGTATTTGGGTCGTGGAACTCTTGGTATGCTCAGCAATGTGTCAATTATCATTTTGCTCCTTTTGTATATTAGTTCTTCTGTGAACAATTGGATGAAAGTAAAGATCGATAAACTGGAGTGCGACTGATTTATGTTATCCACTATTTTCATCAATGATGCTAAAATGGGAAAAAGAAAGGAAGAAAACAATGGTGAATCATGCTTGTTTTCTTTGTTTTTGTTCGATGGAGTATTTGGTGGTTAAGGGCATGTTGAATTTGAGAATGCATTTTACATTCGCTGGTTGCCTGACTATTTGATGCAGACATGAAAAATCAAATTTGGGGATTATTTTAACTTTGTTAATAATTATGGAATTCGTACTTTGGCTGTTAGTTTTCTAATTAGGAAGTTCAGGCTTCCGTATTATTACTTTCAAATTTTAATTATCATTAAGGATATTTAAGAGTTGTTTTACTATTCTATTTAGAGTTTTCGTAGTTGAGATTTATTATCTTAGAAAAAGGAAGATTAGAATATTCCTAGTTTGGGATTTCTAATCCTTGTATGAGTAGGATTTATTAAAGCTTTATAATACCTAAGTAACAAGTTATAGGTTGATTTAGTTAGGCTATTGATAATGGAATTCAGTGAATTTTGATTTGAAGGCTTGGTGCCTGTTCTTTTTAAATCTACCATCTTTCTCCTACTACAGCAATTGTCTTTTACTTCTACTACAGTAAGATGACATACTGTTCACAGCAAGAAGGAAACCACCCAAATCTCTTCTTTGCTCTGTCTCATTAGCTCTACTTCAAATTCTTAACCTTGATTACCTTTCTTCATTAAACTTAAACCCTAAATGCCATAATTTGCTTTCAATTTGTCACCCCAAAAGTTATTGTAGGTTGATTTAACAGCCGGTCCTGCAACACTATTTATGCCATGTTGCTTGTGGGGAGTTGGTATTTCTATTTTCTTCTTTTAATTCTCTCTCTCTCTTTCTTTCTCTCTCTCCGTGTGTGTGTGTTTGTTGAGAAAATATGGAAAGGTAAAGGAAATTTATCAAATTCAAAACTTCAAATTCTTAAAAAATTATTAACATGGGAAATTCTTTTCTATTTCTATTTTCCTTGTGTACTGCACTAAATTGCTGAATAGGATATAGAAGTTTTAAGCGTTGAATATATCCTTTCCTTTCATTTGTGGATGATAATATGGATTTGAAGCTCCTCTTTTCTTGATTACCTTTTTTTCTTTTAGAATTTTAGTATTTGCACTCGAGTCTAAATTTGGTTTCAGAACTGTGGCTTTCTTACTTTAATCGAGAGTTTCTCCTTTCTCTCTTAATGTTAATGGAAGAAAATGCAGTATTTTTGGTTGTAAATACAAGTCCATTAAGGGCAACACTGTATCAAGCTAGCAACGTACGAACTAGATTTGGGACTCTCCTATAAATTTTATTTTTTATATGGAGAGATATTCGTATGCATGGAAACAAAGTATGCGAATATGCGACTATAAGTGTTCTGAAACCATATGACTCCAAAGTCAAAATATCTGGATAAGAAAGGATGTGTAACTTTCTCTAGGATGCTTAATGTAGGAACTTGATTCAATGTCTAGTTTAGTTGAAGTGATTTATAATGTTAAGGGAAACTGGATGTGTGAGGACATGCAAAATGCAGTACTGAACAAGAGGATGCTTCTAGTTATAATGTTCCTGCTTTATTTTAACTAAAGAAAATACTTATGATCTGAAGCTTCTCTTGTTGGAGAAACATTAGGATGATTGTGGGTTGCTCTAAAGTAGCTTTCCTCCAATTTGGATGTGAAAGGAAAAAGATCTTCAATTTGCGTGAAAGTTCTTAATGGAAGATTTATTGTAAGTTAATGTGCCATATTAAATCATATGTGATATATATACATTTCCATCATTAAAAAGTGCTGCCCATTTTTGCTGCCATTGTGAGGTGGGTTTGTGGTGCTTTCTCAGTCTCTCACTTTATGGCTGCATTGTGTTCCATAGGTCTATGGGATCATTTTTTGTAAGGGCTAAGGTTCATCATATCTTTGTTTTACATTGATAAGATGACTTTGTTTACATTGTCTAATGTGTTTTGACCTATATAAACACAGTTGAAAGAAGAGGCCAGAAGCTTGAAAATTGGAGGATGAAAGAAACACAGAGAAAAGAAGAAGAAAGAGCATAATGAGTTTCTGTGGCAACAAAGTTCCATATGGATTGATGAAAAGGAATTGGAGAAGAAGGTACTTGAAGCCTTAGTTGATGTCACACCACTTTGATTCTTTCTTTTGGAACTTTAACTAATGTTTAGAAATTACTAGCGCTTGGTCCATCCTAAACAAGATTCTGGATTACTATAGCATTGTTGTCTTTTCAAGTATTTTATGCATGAGGAACATATAAATACTCCAAATATGGTCAATGTAGCAGCTTCACTTGTCAATGACCAATATATATGGCGGTTGCATACATCTCACCTAACTCAGCAAATTAAACTGAAAAATATGATGACAGCAAATCTACAAGTCCACTAAAATATTCAGATAACCGGAGACCTGGAATTCATAGCTCTTCTTGACTTTTGGGAATTATTTAAATGATAGATTTGGTTGAGCTGTAAAAGACTGCTAGTGCAAATCGAAGAAGAAATAAAGTTGTAAGAAATTGCAATTGTTTAAAATTGTAGTCCTGAAATGGAAAAGAGAGATTGTGTTTAGTATTGAACCGCATAATATTAGAATACTTCATTGTAAAAAAAGTTGTATACTTTTCTCCGACTACCAAGTAAAATTATCCCTTAATAACAAGTCATCGACCAAAATAGCTCAGGAAACCAATGTGCCTGATAATATAATATGATCCGTAATGCAATGTGATCAATATATAAATCTATAGTATTCTTATTCTTTGTCATACTTTCTCGTACACAAAAGCATCATTAAATAGATATATATCTAATACCATTTGCTAACGCATTCCCTTTAAGGCACCTAACACAGCTGCATCTTTTGCAAATATCCTCTTCGAACACTCTTTCGCCTAGAGCTATTTTTCCTTGTTTATGTTGATTAGCATTACAGACCGGATACTTAGACGGTTATGAATTGTGATAGTCCTAAAATAGGGACTTGCTTTATGCTGATCAAATTGCAAAGATAAACTCAATGAAGATGTAGTTGGCTTCATTCATAGTACGCAATCATTGGGATCCTTAGATGGGAATCAAAATTTTAATTTATTTTTGCTGTGTATTTACTTTTTTAAATCAACCTTAAAATTCCCAACACCTGCCTCTAATTTCAATCTTCTCCCAAACTTCTTGGCTTGAGCATACGATGGGTACTTCATGGCTTCTTTTCATGGTGATGTCTTTGCCAAGCGCTTTCTTAGCTTGCTAAGTAGTCACTTTAAGTACTTCTCAGTACTCTTCGTTGTCTTCCTCACTTGTACAAGCTTTTCTTCAAGTCATGATAGTTGCTTCCGTCTTTGGATTCTTTTAGCTTAGGTTTGAGATAACTCTTGCTCATGAGGAAAGCTTTCTTGTTAACTTCATTTCATTCTTATTGGAAGATTTGCCAATTTGTCAAAAGATTAGCCTCCAAGGAGAGTGGTTGTACAATACTTATTCATTTCCTTGGGTGCGAATTAAAGGACTTAGTCTCTCAATCTTGATCGCTTGAAAGAGTACTTGAAACATAGTACCTTCTTTTCACTTTCCATCAACGATATAGCAATCTTCCTCTTTCGAAGGGCTTTTCATGAATACAACCTCCAAAAGATAGCTCTTTTTCCTTGATGCTTCTCCAATTAAGTACCATCCATGAGGTGTCCAGTGTATCCAATAGCGAGACAATATTACACATTAACAATGCATCAAGAAGAGGTAGAGAGGACGCGAGAAGAAAAATGGATAGTCTTAATAGATTCAAAATTCTAGTGGCAGGTGAGAAAATAATAAAGACTCAAATGTGCAATAGTGATGCACCAACAAAGTGATAGAAGAAAAAAGAGAATAAGGAATTAGAGAATGAGTTCTGTGAGAGAAGATGAGGAACATGAGTTCCCAGATCTTAAATGAAGCGAATTGGAAGGCTATTTATAGTGATAGGAAATTGTGAAAATAATTAAATAAGGTAAAATGTAAATATAATATGATGGAAAGCAAATAGGAAAATGACATGTACTCTGGATTAAACATGTTTGACATTTAAACCTATTAAAAAAGGTTTAACGAGTCTTACTCTGAGCTTATTAACAAAATCTCTCTAAGTTATCTCAGTAATATAAAATTAATTTCAAAATCATGTCATTAATTTCAACATTAAATTTATGCATCGTATAATTAGATCATAAACGGTCTAAAATGCTTATCAAGTCGTTCTTTGCATAAATAAAATAAATATTAAATTAGAGTCTAAATAATAATATCAATTCAAGTAAGTAAATTGCGAGTCATAAACTATATAATAATAATATAATATATTTAAGGAATATATATATATATATATATATATATATATATATATTAGTTTTTAATATAATAAGGAAAATAAATAAATAATTACTGTTATCACAACAGGAATAAGTAGGTGACCAAATTTGAGTAGAGTTAGGATACAATATAAATTGATGGAGCACCTGCATGTTTTATATTGCGATAGAAAAGAAATCAAGACGCAAAGTGAAAGAGAAAAGGAAAAAAAAAAAAAAAAAAAAACATTGCAGCCTTATGATTTGAAGCTAAAATCGACACGGCAAGGGCCGAGTTAGAAGAAGAATAGAAAATCATGGGAAACAACTCTCTTTATAAGAAAAGTGATTATTTTAGTTGTTTCTTATGCTCTTTCTCCATGCACAACCATGAAAAATACAAAAGTATAAAAGAAAAGTTTGCTCAAACGGCCATGATTACAAGCCTAGATAAGACAAAAAGGAAAGAATATAATATTTATTCATATTACGGCATGATTACAACTCTCTTTATTAAAAACGTTGCAAAGGCGTTAAGAGCATTAGCAATGGAGTTAGAAAGAATGGTTGAATCCTTTATTACACCCTCACCCGTAATAGAGATGTAAGACGTTGAACCAATCATTCTGCATATAATATATATTACATGCAAAATGACACACTGATGGCCTTTAGGTGTTTTTTAAGAAATTAGACTTTTAAACAAATATTTGGAAAAAAGGCCTTTTGCAGCCTTTTACCAAAATAATGTTACCGTTGCTTTTCCATAGCAATGGTAACTTTTATTTAACTATTTATTTTTTTAAAAAAACTTTATCTATAAATATTTTACTTATTTCAATTTCCCGCTATCTTATTTCATCTCTTTTCTTTAATATTTTTTCAAATTTCTACAATTTCACTCTTTTCTATCAATTCATATGCAAAAAAATACTTATAGATTTTTGGTTAAGAATCAAAAAATACTTATAGATTTTTGAGAAAGTAAAAATTTTTGCGAAGTTAATAAATTATTTTTCAAAACTAATGATATAGGTTTTTAGATAATAAATTTATTTATATATTGGTTATGTATTGTAAATTATTAAAATAAATATATAATTTGATTGTGGATCCATACTATTATAATCTCTAGAGTGTAATCCATAGAGAAGAAAATACTTATAGATTTTTGGGGAAGTAAACATTTTTTCGAAGTTAATAAATTATTTTCAAAACTAATGATATAGTTTTTTAGAAAATAAATTTATTTATATATTGGTTATGTATTATAAATTATTAAAATAAATATGTAATTTGATTATGGGTCCATACTATTATACTTTCTAGAGTGTAATTCACAGTGAAGAAAATACTTATAGATTTTTGAGAAAGTAAACATTTTTTCGAAGTTAATAAATTATTTTCAAAACTAATGATATAGTTTTTTAGAAAATAAATTTATTTATATATTGGTTATGTATTGTAAATTATTAAAATAAATATGTAATTTGATTGTGGGTCCATACTATTATACTCTCTAGAGTGTAATCCATAGTGAAGAAAATACTTATAGAAAGTTAATAAATTATTTTGTAAAACTAATGATATAATTTTTTAGAAAATAAATTTATTTATATATTGGTTATGTATTATAAGTTATTAAATAAATATATAACTTGATTGTGGGTCCATGATATTATACTCTCTATAGTGTAATCCATAGTAAATGATGGTGTAATAAAAATGGAAATAACAAATTGATGGCGTGACATATAGATTACACTTTAAAGAGTGTAAACTGTCGTAGATACTCTAAGTTTCATAGTTTGAAATCTTAAAAATCAACAAAAATAATTGTCCTTTTATGCTTATTTTGATTGCAATATGACAATTGAATCATTTGTTCATGATAATTAATGAAAAACAATATTATATTAAATACAGTTAACTAATATTTAATATAATAATAAAAAAGTAATATGTAAACAATGTTGGCTTTTTAATTTATATATATATATATATATAATAATGAAATTAAATAAAATAAATTATCAATTACAAATACAAAAGATGTAAAGTAAATTTAATGTAGGTCAAAATATAAGGTATTGAGATTTGATGTATCAAGATTGTGCATCAAGTCTAACACATCAAGACTTGATGCATCAAGACCTGTACATCAAGAATTGATACATTAGGACTATACATCAGGATTGTGCATTAGAGCCTATGCATCAGGATTTGATGCATCAGGAACTGTGCATCAAAACTTAGAGTATGTTTGGATTAAAGGTTTATAATGGAATGGAAGAGAATGAATTGATTTAGAAAATAATTTTATGTTTGGATAGAATGGGTTGGAGTGAAATGGAGTGGTTTGAAAGGTTTTGGTAAACCTTTCCAAAACCACCCATACCAACATATTGGAACACTCCAAATTAGGGTGCTTCCATGGGTTTGAAAATGAAAAGACGATTTTGCCGTCGTTTTGGGGCTTTTGGCCAAAATGTTTGTTTTTTTTTTTTACTTTTTTCATTTTTTCGTTTTTATTTTAATTTAATGATAATAATAATCAAAATGATATTAATATAATAATCAAAATTCCTATAATTAAAATCTATGGCCAAAATATTTAATTTTCATAAAATTAAATTCTTCATCCATAATTAAATTAATTTTCATAAAATATATAAATTAACATGTTTATATTAATTTTATTAAATATAAATACAATATTTTCACTTAAATAAATTAACTTTAAATTTATTTAAATTAAATAACAAATCATTCATAATTAATTGTTTTCATGGCATGAAATATTTCTCATAAATGATTTGATTTCTCAAAATTAATAAAATTATTCTCATATAAGAATTTAATTTCTTATAATTAAATACATTAGATTAAATCAAGTCACATAATATTCTTAATTAAATTAAATTAATCATTAATTTAAGGGTATTTTTATCAATTTTAAGTTAACATTCTATTTCATTCCATTACCAATAAATAAAATTAATCTCAAACTATTCATTTCTATTCCTATCATTCCAAACACAAATATAATTTAATACATTTTTTTTCAAATAAAATCCACTTATTTCATTCCATTAATAACTCTAGCAACCCTTTATAAACCATTAATTGAAATAAGTCCTCAAGGAACGGAAAAGCGAGGGTAGTGGATAAGGTTTTCGAACTCCTTTTTTTATAACTTCGTCGAGACCGGCAGTACTGAGCAGAAAAATGGGCTCATTTGTTGCCCTTCATCAACTCACTCACTGCTTCTTCAGTTCACAGGTCCAATCTCTCTCTTTTCACCTCTGTGTATGTAAATATTTTACATATATAAAGTTTTTGATAATTGGTTTATATGTATGTGTGAAAAAGAAACAGTCGCGGGAGTGGTCTGCAAGAGCCAGATGCTCATTCATCAGAAACAGAGAAAACAACAGCAGAAGGAGCATTAATGGCATTATCCGACCCATCGAAGCTTCTTCGCTGGACATGCCTCCATTTCCTCTCTTTCAATCTCCCAAAGTAGAGGAATCTCCGTCTGAGGTAGACTAATGTCTTTCCTTCTCTCTTTTTTTATTTTTTATTATTATTGTTACTTTTTTTTTTTCATTTGTAAGTTTACTCTTTGATTGCTGAGAAATTTTGGCCTAACTAAGAAAAACTCAATTCGACTAAGGAATCTTATTGGGTGTACATGATTTGATCAATAAAATCCAAAACTTCCATTGACAGTTTCTCTTTACAATTAAGAAAGTGATTAGTTTCTACAATATTAAGTTCAAAAGATAAACATCAAGTGAGTGGTGTATAAAATGTATTTCACTTGTTTGTCATTATAAATGTTAAGAATTTAAGAACTTGAGAGAGGATATTTTATTGGAAAGAGAACCGGCCTTTAAATAGCTTTGTACAGCAACTAGAATTTGAAAAAGGTGCAGCCCACATAACAGCTTCCTAAATATGTGCTAAAAGATCAAATAAAAAAATAACAGACTATCCCTTAACCATAGGGATTTATTATGCATATTCTAACTAAGCAACTTAAACATAAAACAGCTACTTTTAATATCCTCCCTTAAACTGATTGTTAACAGCAATCAGTTTACATCCAGCAATGAGCACACTCCCATTAGTTTGCGCAGCTTTACCAATGTATCAAGTTTCAAAGGCTTTGTCGTCACATCTGCAACTTGTTCCTGAGTATTGCAATGAACTAATTTTACTGTTTCATTTTTGTAAGTTCATGAAGAAAATGAAAACATATATCAATGTGCTTGCTGCATCCATGCATCACAGGATTCTTAGCAAGTTTAATTGTTGAGCTGTTGTCATGGTAAACAGTTGTACATTGCTTTGTGTATGGCCAAGCTTCTCCAAAATCCTTCTCAGCCAAACTGCTTGGCAAGCACATGCAGCTGCAGCTATGAACTCAGCTTCAATAGTAGATAAAGATACTACAGGTTGCTTCTTAGATAACCAAGTTACTGCACCAGAGCTTAAAAGAAATACACATTATGAAGTGCTTTTCCTATTATCCAAGTCTCCTGCATAGTCACTATCTGTATATGCAACAAGCTTTTTGTTTCCTCCCTTCTTGTAGAGCACTTCATAATCAACTGTCCCATTCAAATAACTTAAATCTTTTTCGCTGCCCATAAATGTATCTTTGTAGGATGTTCCATGTATTTACTAATAAGATTAACGACAAACATGACATCTGGCTGTGTGGCAGTCAAGTACATGAGACTTCCTACAATCTACTTATAATAAGTGTTGTCAATTTTCTCGCCATCTTCATCCTTCTGAAGCTTTTCTCTTGGAACAATTAGATTATGGACCATATTGCTTTTGTCCATTCCAAACCTTTCTAACACTTCCATTACATAATTTTTGACTAATGAAAATGCCATCAGTCCTTTGCACCACTTGAACTCCAAGAAAGTATCTCAATTTTCCCAAATCAGCATACGAAATTCAACCATCATGGATATTTTGAATTCAACAAACTAGACTTATCTTATCAATGTACACACTTACGATTAGAATTTTACCTTCTGTACTTGTTTTGATGAAAAAAGTGGTTTCATAAGGACACTTTTCAAAACCTGGTTTCATAAAGTACGATTCTATGCGACTGTACCAAGTGCGAGGAGCTTGTTTCAGTCCATAGAGAGCCTTCTTCAATTTGTACACTTTTTGTTCGTTCCCTTTGACTTCATATCTACGTGGCTGCTCAACAAATACTTCCTTGCTTAATTCACCATGCAGAAAAGCTGATTTTAAATCCAATTGATAAAGGATCCATCCCTTTTGAGCTGCAAGTGCAAGAACTACTCAGATAGCATCTAATCTTGCTATAGGTGCAAAGGCTTCATTGTAATCCACTCCATGTTGTTAAGCATATCCTTTTGCAACGAGCCGTGCTTTGTATTTATCTACTTCCCCATTTTCATTGAGCTTTATCTTATACACCCATTTTACACCAATTCTCTTTCCTCCTGCTGGTAAATCTGTCAGCTCCCATGTCTCATTCTTTTCTATTGATTCTATCTCCAAATCCATGGCAGTTCTCTATTTTTCACATTTTACGGCTTCTTCAAAACATATTGGATCAGCAGCTGCAAAAAGAGCGAAGTTAGTCATACCTGCTTCTTCAGAAAGTCCTCCACTTTCATAGTCTCTCATTCAAATAGGCTGCTGCCTGTTTCTTCTTCTATTTGAGTCTGGTGGGCTTCTATCGGTCAACTCATTTGAGTTTTCTACTTCGTTTTCTGTTTCTTCGTTGATGTCTTCTTCATTGTTTTCTACATTGACAGCTTCATCTTGTTCATCTTCCCACTCCAAATTGACTGCTATTGTTTCCTCATGTCTTTTATCACAATCCCAGCTTTTATCTGCTTCAAAAATGACATCTCTGTTGACAATGATTTTCTGAGTACCTGGATTATACAACCTATATGCCTTCAATTCTTCGCTTACTCCAAGTAGAACACAGCTCCCACTTTGTTATCCAACTTGGTCCTTTTCTCGTCAGGCATATGGACATGAGATACACATCCAAAAACTCTGAAGTACTCAACTGATGGTTTTACTCCACTCCATGCTTCTTCTGGAGTTGTATCTTTCACTGCAAGTGTTGGACCACAATTGAGCATATAAACTGCCAAATTTACTGCCTCAAGCCAGAAAGTTCTTAGAATTTTCTTTTCATAGAGCATGGTGTGGACTGTATTCATAATGGTTCTGTTCTTTTCCTCTGCAACACCATTCTACTGTGGTGTGTATGCAGCTGTCAATTGTCTACTTATGCCATTCTTGATCAGTATGCAGACTCCTCAAGGATGCATTTGTTTCTTTCTCCACATGGTTCTTAAAGCCCTTCAAGGCATCAAAAGCTTGTGAATTTTCTACTAAAAAATACACCCACGTCTTGCAGCTATAATCATTAGTAAAGGTGATTAGGTACCTTTTTTTGCTGTTTGAAATGGGTGTGATTGGACTGCATATGTCGGCATGAACCAGCTGCAGAATCTGAGACACTCACCATGTACTTTCTCTTGAAAATGGAGCCCTTTTTTGTTTCCCCCCTAGACAATCTTTACGAATCCTGGAGGGAGTCTTGAGTTGAGGCAGGCCATTCACCATGTCCTTTTGTTCAAGAGTCTTCAAGCCTTTAAAACTTAGATGTCCACATCTGCAATGCCATAACTGGCTGGATCTTTGGTGACAGTGTAAAAAGCAAGCTGACATATCTCACTGAAAAATAGGATGTAGAAGGAACATCTTGTTTGAGGACATTGTTGTTTCCATAATTAAACCTTTCTCTGAATGATAGACCTTGCATCTACCATGTTGAAATAAGATTTGAAGTCCTTTTTCTTGTAGCTGACCAATGCTCAACAGGTTATTCTTCAGTTTAGGTACACGGAATACACCAGTAATGATTTGTGAGGTTTTATTTGATCGAAATCTCACGTTGCCTTTTGCCTTTACCACCATGCTAGTATTGTTTCACGGTTTCTCAGAAATTTTCATCTAATTCAGAGAACAATTCCCTCTTTCCACGCATATGGTTACTACACCCTGAGTCAATAAACCATACATCTTCCTTCTTAGCTTGGCCATTCTTTGTATATGCCATCAAAAGCATTTCTTCTTGAGATTCTGCAAAATTTGCCTCCTTCTGCTTGTTTGGATATTATAGATACATTAGTCTATATATATTTAATTATATTATTTTAATCACAATTTAATTACTCAAAATATTATTATTATTATTCTTGTTATTATTAAATATGGTTTATCGCTTGCGATATATTTGCTTAAATTGATATTATCATTTAGATTCTATTTTAATATTTATTTCATTTTTGTGAGGAATGGCTAAACAATATTTTGGACTATTGATGATCCAAATTATACAATGCGTGGATTTAATTTCGAAATTGGTGACAGGATTTTAGAATTAATTTCATATTAGCAGGATAGTTTAGAGAGATTTGGCTTAGTTAGTTTAGAGTGGAGTTTCTCTTTAACCTCTCTTAATGAACTTAAATGTCAATCATGTATTATTTATGGTATATATCCTTTTCCTATTTGTTTTCCGTCATATTATATTTGTACCTTACCTTGTTTAATCACTTCAACAATCTCCTATCATTGTAAATAACCCTTCAATTCACTTCATTCAGAATTTATTGGAACTGATTTCCTCATTTTCTTCAGCGAAGCTGTCATTTTCTAATTTCTTATTCTCTCTTTTCTTCTCTCCCTCGGTACTTTATCATTGAACATATGAGTTTACATTTTCTTGCTCAATTGATGCATTATCATTGCTCATCTGAGTCTTCATTATTTTCTTACCTGCTACCACCAGACCTTAAAATCTACTAAGATTTCCTACTCTTCCTTTCACGTTGTCTCTACTTCTTCTTGGTGCATTGCTAAGGTGTAATATTGCCTTGCCATCAACATCTCAAGAACGCGGACATCTACAGACATTCATATAGATAATGTCCAAGATTATGGCAATTATAACATTCCACAACTGACTTGTCAAAGTTTGATGATCTGCCTTTTCGTCAACCACGAAATCCTCCACAACCTTGTCTCCTTTCTCTTCCTGATCTACCTTCATAGGTTACCTTTGAGGCTTGCTCTTCAATCACAGGAACATTCATGCATCATTCATCAACCAACAAACTACTTTGCAACTAGTTAATTGTTTGGATCAATGTCATTTGACTCCTCAATCGAGTAGACAACGTAGTTGAATTTTTTTGGTCATAGATTGTGAAATCTTCTCAATGACAGTGACATCTTTCATAACCTCGCTATGAGTTCTCATTTTGTTAGCTATGGTGAGAGTTTGAGCAAAGTATTCATTCACTGATTCTCTTGCCTTCATTTGAAGAATTTTGAACTCCCTCCTAAGTGTTTGTAGTTATGCTCGCTTGACTCTTTCTGTGCCTTGATAGTTCTGCATCAAGGAGTCCCAAATGCTCTTTGTTGTATCTTTGTCCAAGATAGTCTCCAAGATTGATCTATCAATCGCTTGATAAAGATACTTTTTTTGCCTTCAGATCATTGAGTTTTTGATCATCAATGGCCTTCTTTTGTTCCTTAGTAAGATCAACTCCCTTGGCTACTTTAGTGATCCCATGTTCCACCAAGCTCTAATATTCTTTTGGTGGTAAAATTTTTTTCCATAAGCATTGCCTAATGATCATAGTGGCCATCAAGCTTTGGCATTGCTGACTGAACAAAGCTGCTCTCTATTGCCATCTTCTTACCACTCACTTGAAAGAACTGCTGCTTTCAAGTCTTGATCATGCCCCTATAGTGAAGCTCTGATACCAAATGTTAAGAATTTAAGTGTTTGAGATAATAAGAATTTGAGATAGGATATTTTATTGAAAAGAGAATTGGCCTTTAAATAGCCTTTTACAGCAACTAGAATTTGAAAAAGATGCAATCCACATAATAGCTTCCTAAGTATGTGCTAAAAGATCAAATAAAAAATAATGGCTATCCCTTAACAATAGGGATTTATTAAGCATATCCTAACTAAGCAACTTAAAACATAAAATAGCTGCTTTTAACTGTAGATAGTACTTTATATATTTTCTATGAAATTCGACCTTGTACTAAATTGGCTATAGAATTAACAGATTCTATATAATGTTATAATTTAGTATATGATATTGATTTCACTGTAATTAATTAATTGACTAATTATTATTTTTTTTATTAATAGCTGGAACTAGCAGACCCTGACTTCTACAGGATAGGCTATGTTAGAAGTATGCGTGCTTATGGAGTTGAATTTAAGGAAGGGCCAGAAGGATTTGGGGTCTATGCTTCTAAGGATGTTGAACCACTTCGTCGTGCTAGGGTGAGTTACTTCATTTCATGAGTTTGTTGTGTATAATTGGCAGCACTTTATCTATCCTTTTTTCTTGTTTGTGAGTATTTCCATGTACCTGTGTTGCCAACCAATTTTAATATATTTTAATCCTTCCTCATACGTCCGCTAAATTTAATAAATTATAGGGTTCTGTTAACAGATGATAATGGAAATTCCTATTGAGTTAATGTTAACTATAAGCAAGAAGCTCCCATGGATGTTTTTTCCTGATATAATACCCGTGGGCCATCCAATTTTTGATATTATCAACTCAACTAATTCACAGGTATCTTTTCCTTGTCCTATTGAACTTGATCTTTATTTTTTTGCTTATAGTTCTTACTTTTAAAAGCTAATTGTCTTTTCATTTGTGATTTATATGTTTTGTTATTTCTTCATAATTCTTCTCTTTATTCTTCTTGTTTTGTTTCATGTTATGTGATGGGCAGAAACATTTTCTATGTTTTGGAATATTGCCAATCCTCTTTTTCAGAAAAAAAAGAGGGTTATGATTGGTATTCTCTTATACCAGTTATCTCTTTATGCCAGACAGATTGGGACCTGAGGTTGGCATGCCTTCTTTTGTATGCGTTTGATTGTAAGGATAATTTTTGGCAACTATATGGTGACTTTCTACCTAGTGTGGATGAGTGTACTAACTTGCTTCTGGCTACAGAGGTGCGGAAAAAATCAATAATTATAATGTTATGTAATGTTTTGTTTGAATTATACTGCTCTAGTATCTTTGGATCTTCTTTTATTTTCTTTCCTAGCTTTTATACAACTTTAATGTCTTTTTGGCCTATGCCTTTAAAATTGAGAGTCAACCTTTGTGAAGAACTAAAACTCCAAAAATCCACCTTAAGGCTCATGCCTTGAATTGCAAAAAATGTGCAGTTGACGCTTTGACACAGACCTATTGCCTCAAATTGATTAAGAATATAATAAAATTCTTCCAAGTAACTATCTTTTAGAATTTTATGATATTTACTATAAGAATATCATTCCCACCAAAGGAGAAAACTTATCATGCACAAAATACCAAAGAAACCATCCAAAGCATACCATTAACAACACTTGGAATGGATGGGAAAAAAGAATGCAATTCCTATCTTGAAGCAAAAATATGCCTGGTTGGTTTGTCTATCCAATAAATGACATTACTCTCCTTGAGAATATCTATAGATTCAGAATTTTTGAGAACCTTCATCATTTTTGGATGTCTCTAGACCGTCAGAGTTATATTCAACTAGTTTTGGTTGCATTTACATTTTATTTTTCAGTATTTTATGTTTTCCAAAAGAAGAATTTTAAAATTTTTGTCACTTTAATTTTAAATTAGAAAGATAGGGCGTGAGGAATAAAGATTCATGATTTGCAAGTGACTATTGAATTGAAATCTTATTTTTGCATCACCTAAAAGCAATAGTTTATATGTCATCCTGAAATTTAAGATTCCTTTCATTGTTATTCTTGCTTGTAGGTAGTTAAGGAAATCTGAGTGGATGAGTATAGTTACATTATAGTGCATAAACTTAAACTATTGGTGCAGGCTTGCCTAACAACAAAATTAAGTCTAAGAATACATAAAATTGTTCTAGTATTGAAAAAAAACAATTCTCCTGTAACTTTAACATTATATTTGGTTGGAGGTTAATAAAGGTTAATAGCTAAGAGGTTAATTGTTAACTTTTATTCACTTTGTTTGATATATATTTTATTCAAGGAGTTAAATGTTACCCCATTATAGTGTATTTTTATTAACCTATTCCTCCCAAGGTTAAAAGAGGTGAAAGGGTGATGAAAAATAAAAAATTTTATTTCTTATATTATATTATCATTAATATAAATAATATAAAACTAAACATCATAAGAAATAAATAAAAATTATTAATATAATAATTATTAATAATATAAAATAATTACTAATCTAAATATTATTAAAATAGTAATATTAATATTATAAAATTTTATTAGTATAGTAATTATTACTAATATATCAAAACTATTAATGTAATAATATATATATATATATATATATATATATATTATTACATTAATAGTTTTGATATATTAGTAATAATTACT
>CATIWR010278462.1:0-37708 GCA_949677035.1 Omphalea diandra
TTTTTACTTTTTACTTTTTGAATTTTGAATTTAGTAAAATTTTCAATGGTAACAATTGAAATTTTCAATTTAAAAATATTTTTGATATGATAATTTTTTATAACATAATATAAAATAGCACATGACTACATTATACAATTATTTGATAAATGACAAACAATCATTTAAAATTTATTGAAACTGAAATTAATAATATTTATTAATTATTATTATTAATTAGAGTCTTAAGTATAAAGAGAGTTAGCGAAACAAGTTCAATTATGTTTGTTATAAAATAAATTTGAAGCCAAAAGCAATTTTAACCATCTAATTTTTCCAAATTAAGTGTATTTGGAAAGTAGTTGAATAAAAAAAAGTAGGAAAAAGAAAATATATTTTATTTCTTTTACGACTATGGAGCACATGGACATGTATTAGCGCAAGCTCTTGCACTTGCAGCATTTATGGATTCCATTCATAAAGACTCTGGGTCTTCTGCTGGTTTCACCTTTGCTTTCTTTGAGTTGTTCAGCTCTCCCTTTTAATCAATGAATATTTTAAAAAAATGAAAAAGTAAATATCCATCTTCTTTTCAATTTTTTTCACTGAAAATAAAATATCTCTGATTAATTAAAAATTTATAGAAAATATATTTTTATTTAATAGACATATATATATATATATATATAGGGGTTATCTTTCAAGAGAAAATGCTTATTCAATATCACATTCAATCTATGATGTACAAAATTTTTTAGAGAGATGTGATTTTGTATTTCAAAATTATCTTCTTTCAGAAAACTAATCAAAACTCTTCCGAAATATTTCAAGTATGTTTCTGCAGTTTTGAAAAATAAAGAAACACGTTTTCGCTTTAAAAATGCACTTCTTTTCTGCTATTTATTTTAATTATGAAATTTATGGATAATTAATATTTATTTTAATTATTTAATTAATTATAATTAAATCATTTTATTTTTTATAGCTAATAATCATCTTTAACATTATTTTTGTATGATCTCATAATTAGTTGGTCAATATTTATTATATGTAAGAAAAAATAGTTATAAATATGTCCCTACATTTTTTATATTTACAAATTTTGTTCACGTCATTTTCTATATTTTTCAAAAATACCATTTTCATATTTCGTTTTCACATTTTTTGTTTCTTGACTACCGACATTCAATACAAGTAAACTTGGATTTAACTTTCAATCAAAATTTTCTATTTAATTATTTTAGCAAACTTTTTAGCTAAGATGTATTTATAATTCTAACGGTAGATGATATCGACCGTGACTTTGATATGGAGCTAGAGTTTCTAACTAGGATGAATGAGCTAACTATGGATATGTTGCCGGAAATATGTATTTTCGTCTTTTGTATGAAATATATATATATTTTTTTACTATATATATATATATAATAAAAATGTAGATTTTTTAAAAAATGTTACAAAATTAAAATAAAATTATTAAATTTTAAATTTATCTATTTTTTATTCTCTTGAAATTATAAATATTAATTTTATATAAAATATTTTTTTTAGAAAAATTTAAAAATACTAGAATCTTTTAAAATGAGTGATCTTAAATAGAAAAATGACTTAAATACTTTTTTATATTATTTATTGTATATAAAATAAAGCTGATTATTTAACTTTCAATATAAGTTATACTTAATACTAAAATTAATTAAATTACTATAATTCATTCAATAATAAATAATAAATATTTTTTTATAATTATTTTAATATTATTTATTATTATATATAATAAAAAAAACAACATTATTAAAAATTAAACAATATAATAGTGATCAATTCAATTTGAATAGATATTCCGTGCTTGATGCAATTGAGGTAATATATTTAAGCAAATTTAGAAAATAAGACAAACAAATATTTTAATGTTATTATCCTTAATCTATAAAATTAATAAATATATAAGAAAATAAATAATACATAAATTCATATGCGCTTGCTAAGTACACTATTAATTTACTGACACGCCGTTTTGTCAATTTAACATTCAGCGATTGAGTACTCAAATGCTAAAAAAAACTATTTATTAAATATTAATGTTTAATATTTTAATTTTATAATTAATATTTAATATTTAGAAAATATAACTAAATACTTAAATTTTTAAATCTTTTAAAATATAAAAATTAGTGTTTGAATTTTTTTACTAGTATTAACTTATATTTATTATTATATTAATTTATATTTTATATGTGGTTAATTGACTATTTAATCTTTAAATTATTAAATACTTTTGTTTATTGATTATTTATAATTAATCATTGATAGTTAATTACTAACTGTTACTGGATAATCACTCATTATTGATCTCATCGCTAAATCAAATAAGCCTAATAATTTCTAAATATATTAAAAAAAGGAAAAAAAAAAAAACCCCTTGCCTAGAATATGGGTGAAGCCCTTTTCTTCCAAAAAAAAAAAAAGTAAATATGGGTGAATATGTATTATCCAGAGACCAGCACCCAGTGGAGATTTATTACCTTTTTACCGTTACGAAGCACGTGGTTAATTTAACCCATCAACTTGCTTTCTTAGGGCATTCAGCGGCGTACTCTAGTATCCTCTGCAGTATATACACTAAAATGCACAGGGAGTAATCAACACGCCACGGCTGTACCCCTCCCTCCCCCTCCCCCTCCTTTTAGGAACTTTCTATTTTTAAAGACCAACCTGATCATAATAATACTACTACTAAAACACAGCGTTTTATAGAGAGAGAAAGAAAAACTGTAGAGAGAGAAGTGGAGAGATTATTATTGTTATTATTTTTGGTCGTTCTGAAGTTGCAGGTTTTTGGAGTA
Source organism: Omphalea diandra (assembly GCA_949677035.1). NCBI lineage: Eukaryota > Viridiplantae > Streptophyta > Magnoliopsida > Malpighiales > Euphorbiaceae > Omphalea > Omphalea diandra. Next base: position 2,826 of record CATIWR010278462.1, read on the forward strand.
TCGTGTCGGGGGGTGTCTGATTTTTCCAATTAAGAAATGTGAATTTCTTTTTTTTTGTGATTATTTTTGGGTGGGTTCTATTTTGTTAAAAAAAGGTTTAGTAATTTTATGGAAATCAAATAAACGAATATAATATATTAAAATGTTATTATTTCCTTTGTTGTAAGAGTGCTAAGATCTCTCTTCTTTTCGAGTGTATATATCGTATCTTATGTATATAAATGTGTGTAGTATGGTTCTTGTACGTCTACAAAACATATATACACATACATACTATATATATGTAGCTGCTGCTTCTTCTGTAGTGTTGAGTTAACCAAGAAGAGAAATTTTGGGCTTAGGAGACCAAGAATTGTGATGGGTAGGTGTCAAAATCTTTTGTTTTTTTTTTTTTTTGATTCTTGAGCTCTGTTTCTGGTTTTCTTGATTTGCGTCTAGTCTTATTCTTCTGTGGTGTGTTTGTTAAGTTGTTGAAATGGAAGTGATGGGTCTTCTGTTAATCTCTCTCTCTCTCTTTAAAAACTTTATTTCCTGTTGTTTTGGAGATGGTGGTTTTAGTTTGTAACAGTCATTTAAGGAATTCGGTTATGATTGCTTCTTTTTTGCTCTCTTTTTGGGTTTTTGGTATCTTGTTTTCTCATTGGTCATGGTTATTCCTTATGGACCTCCTTTTCTATGTTTTTATTATTGGATTTTTTTCATCTTATATGCTTCTTTTCATCTATTTCTATCTTTTTAACAGAGGTCAACATGAGCTTTTCACATGATATGGGTGACGAATATGAGAAACTCTTTAGAAGATTAAATCCGCCCAGGTCTGCAATTTATTCTTCTTCAATTCCAATGAAAGAAAAAATAAGTGTTGAGATTTACTGTCGTTTGTTTAATTTCCGCTTTTTTCAGGGTTGTGATTGATAATGAATCCTGCAAGAATGCTACTGTTGTAAGGGTATGTTTTCTTTCTGACTCTGTGTGTGTGTGTGTGTGTTTGGGTTGGTGGGTAGGTGTACTCCTGTCCTTAATTTTTGGTTCTCTTTAGTCTCTTCCTTTGCCTTTTATTCCCATTTTTGGTACTTACATGATTTTGTGATGCAGGTGGACAGTGCAAATAAACATGGAATACTTCTTGAAGTTGTCCAAGTCCTTACTGATCTTAACCTTATCATAAGTAAAGCGTACATATCTTCTGATGGCGGTTGGTTTATGGATGGTAGCAATTCTCCTGTCTTCTTTTTCAAGTTTTTATGCATTTGGACTAGAAAATTGATTTTGATTTTTTTTCTTTTCTTTACTAGTTTTTAATGTTAGGGATCAAGACGGAAACAAGATTACTGATGAAGCAATTCTAGATTATATTCGAAAGGTGAGTTCTAAGTTTGCTTTGTTCCTATCTTTTTACCTTTTGTTTGTTACCCTACACAATACGATTCAAGCAGATTTGATATATTTTTTTTTCAGTCTTTGGGGCCAGAATCATGCTTCATATCTTCTATGAGATCTGTTGGTGTTAAACCATCTATGGACCATACAGCAATTGAGCTAACAGGAAGTGACAGACCAGGATTGCTATCTGAAGTGAGTGCTGTACTTACCCACCTAAAATGCAATGTTGTTAATGCAGAGGTCTGGACACACAATACAAGGGCTGCAGCTGTGATGCAAGTTACCGATGAGGAAACTGGGTCTGCAATTACTGATCCTGAGAGGGTATCTAGGATTAAGGAACTTCTCTGTAATGTACTCAAGGGTAGCAACAAATCAAGGGGAGCTAAGACTGTGGTGTCTCATGGGGTCACCCATACTGACAGAAGGCTTCACCAAATGATGTTTGCTGATAGGGATTATGAACGAGTTGATGATGAGGTCTTGGATGAGAAGCAAAGGCCTAATGTGAGTGTGGATAATTGGTATGACAAGGACTACTCAGTGGTGACCATTAGGAGCAAGGATAGGCCAAAACTTCTTTTTGATACCGTCTGCACTTTGACGGACATGGAGTACGTAGTTTTTCATGCCACTGTTGACGCTGAGGGGCCTGAAGCTTATCAGGTATGCCCTTCTGTATTTCCTTTGATGTATTAAGTTGTTGACAATGAGTTATATTTTTGCCTAATTGATTTTGTGACTGCTTTTGTAGGAATACTATATCAGACATATAGATGGATCTCCTGTGAAATCGGATGCTGAAAGACAGAGGGTGATACACTGTCTTGAAGCAGCTATTGAGAGAAGAGTATCTGAGGTGAGTGCACTGTTGGATGTTTTAAATCTGTGATTGTTTCCTTGCAAAATGATGCATCTTTAGAGGGCAGAAGCTGGCAAGTTACTAATACTATATATGCTTTTTGTTTCAATAGTTTAGTTGTAATATGTTATAAAAATCCATTGTGCAATGTAGTTTTTATCCAAATCTGTGTGGTAGATGACATTCCTGGATCCTGTTGGGAGTGTAAACCTTCACTCGTGCAGATAGGCTGTATGCTAAGAGTTCTTGATGCTGTGTAATAAAACACACCCACCCAGAGCAGAAAACAAATGCTTAAAACAAAAAGCTGATGGAATATCTTTTGTTATTTAGTTGTTCCTACAAGTGTTTGTCCATCATTTAGATGTTTGATTTTTCTTTCCCATTTTCTGATTCAGGGATTGAAGCTAGAATTATGCACTACAGACAGAATTGGACTGCTATCTGATGTTACTCGGATCTTTCGAGAAAACAGCCTTACTGTGACCAGAGCAGAAGTGACAACCAGAGATGGGAAAGCTGTGAATACATTTTATGTTCGTGATGCATCAGGGTGTCCTGTTGATGCTAAAACAATAGACTCCATCCGACAAGTAATTGGTCAGACCATACTTAAGGTGAAAGGCAGTCCTGAAGGACTGAAATCAGTGTCTAAGGAATCACCCACTAGGTTTCTCTTTGGTGGTCTCTTCAAGTCCAGATCTTTTGTTAACTTTGGATTGGTTAGGTCTTATTCTTGAATAGATTCTTAGCTCACTCCCCATGTAAATTAAATCCCACATCAGCTACAACAAAACTCAGGGCTTTTAGCCTATGCGACTTAAAAAAAAGTTTAGAAACAAAGTCATTTGTCAAATGAGGTAGAGAGAGTCGTAGGGAGAAGTAGAAGTGCCTGTAAATTCGCCCTTTTGTCTTTTGATTAAAGCTTCACTTGTTAGCATGGATCCAATCTACTGTTGGAGCCATGAAAGCAAAAGAAAATGATTATCATATGGAACACTCAGTTTCAACTTTTGTACATAAATTAATCTTATTGTGCTTTCACTTAACCATGCTGGTAGCATTGCTTTTCCATGGTTTTGTTAGTTTCCTATCAAATTTGTTTATAGTTGATGGGAAGACTAGACATAATGTTTGACTGTGATTTTGGAATAAAGACTTCAGGTCAAATAAGAATTTGGTGGAACGTAGTTGGAAAATGATCATTTTCCTTTATTTTTTTAGTTATTAGAAAAATATGCGCAAGAAAATGGCAGTATCAGGATTCTCAACCCTTTGATTTCTAGCCAAAGCCACTGGGCTCGATACTATTTGCTAAATGGCTCAAAGGATCAATTATACTGATGTCATTGAATCTTTCGCTTCATATTTTATTGGTGTGTTAGGTTCCTAACTTGATATTTAAAGAGCTGTGTGGCGGCTCTTTTTAAACAAACATTTGAACAAGGAATTATTAAGCCAGTGTTTATTTTTTTCAAACTCTTTGAACCGAATTTGGCGTTGAATTCTTATCATTGCCGTCCACAATGAATATGGTGAGGGTTTCTTATATCTGTTCCTAAAAATGGTAAAGATGTTGAAATTTGTTTGGTTGTCTTTTTTCAAGTGTCGTTCCATCTGAAAATGAAAATTCTTGCTTACTATTTCTCCATTGGAATGGTCTTTGTTTCAAGTGATTTGAACCTTCTTTTTTGACCAACATTTCCATTTCTATTTCCATGGAAAGACAGTATGAAAGCTTAAAAGCATACAACCCAACAAATTTTGAAAGAGAAACAGAAAAAAAAGGTTGGGAAAATGCGTCACCTTTGTTGAATCCTATATCATGCTCGTCACGATGACTTGGCACTATCATTAGTGGCTGATACGCAATAGTATTGCAGGGTACAGCCACGTGGCTCCCATCACTCTCTTGAGGTGATGCCACCTCTGGAGGTCAAATTTGGATTATTTGAACTCCAATGTTACACGTCGCCAAATAATTTGATTCCGCATAATACTCAAATTTCATTTTATGATTACATGGACAAAATTACCGTATGAGTATATATGTGTGTACCTGCGCGCTTGCTTTTTGTTATATAATTCTTATAATTATTTGAAATTTTTGATCGTTTTGGCCATCCCATTTTCTAATAATTAATTTACTCTTTTAATAAAAAATCATATAGATTTTTTTTTACTCCATTTATTTTCTTTTCATTTTTTTTTGTTTTGTATTTTAGATAGATCATACAAGTATAATATTGATGAAATATATATGTACAATCATATTGGGTATCTAATATAGTGCATATATTTAAAACAATATATATTCTTACACTATATAGCTCAAATATTTTAATGTTTTATATTCATCAACAAAAATAAATTCAATTAATTTTCTATTTAAAGTGTCTTCTATAATTATTTTATTTTGAAATAAAGTAATTCTACTTTATTTCATTAATGAAAAGATGTGATGTATTAATGGAGAAAGAATTATTATACTTCATAAAAAATAAACTCATTATTTTTTATAGAATTTACTTAATATAAAATTATAATAAATTAATAAAAATAATATTATACTGAACCAAAAAAAAATGAACATATTACTTCATCTTCTAAAAAATAATTACTCAACATAAAATTGTGAAAATTTAAAAATATTATACTTTATAAAAAAATAACAATATTATTTTTGAAAATAATTACTGCACAATGATCAACTAATACCATTTTTTCCAAGTGAAAAGATATTTATGCTTTTTAATATTTAATTTTAATTATTTTATTAATTAAAATGTATATACTAATATAGGCAGGTTACTGAGCATAAAGATATGATAGTTTAATAGAAAAAGAAAAATCAATGAACTTAAATTAAGTAATTACTTAACATAAAAATGTGATAACTTAACAAAAAATGATTAAAGGTGATGAAAAATAATAGATTTCACAAAAAAAAGATAAAAAATTACAATTTTTTTAAATAATTATCTATAACACATTTGGTGCATTAACATAAAAAAAAAAAAAGCATATTTTTTAAAATTAAAATATATAGTGTCAAACTTTAATCCTAGTTTTATCTATGAGCGTAAATAAACTGAAACAACTTGCAAGCCACTTGAAATCAACTTCAAAAATATTCAAAATTGACTTGAGATTAATCGAGTTGAGCTCGAACTCGAGCTACTTGAGTAATCTAACAGACCAAGTTCGAGTATCAAAATACTCGACTTAAAAGACTCGCAAGTCTAATTGAGTTTAAACATATTTACAATATTACCAATTGAGTTTAGTTGATCATGCCTAATCGAGCTCATTCGAACTCAAATTTCAATTTTTAAGATTTATAAAAAAAATTATATAAATAAACGAGTTTAATCGAGTCGAACTTGAATATTCAAGTATTTGATAAAATTTAAATTTAAACTTAAAAATTAAAGATTGATAAGCTCAAATTCAAATTCAAGTCTTGAGTTTTTAAATTAAACTCGAACTCAAACTCAAATCTGACAGAGTTTGACTCGCCTGTGCCATACTCAATTACACTTCAGGTTTTATCCTAGCAAGGGACGACGGGTAAATTTTCTTGATGGGCCAAAATATAAGAAATGCGGAATCCACATGTATGAACCTTGGGAACATTAGAAAACCCCAAAACCGCTGCATGTATAGAACCGATACTCCTTATGTAATCTTTTAAAGATATATTCTGCTTGGACTTGTCAATAGTCAAATTATCTTAAACATGTAGTAGAGTTGCTCCATAAAATATCTACAGTATTATAAGTTAATTGGACCAACTTGGTTGGCATGACCATAATCATAGCAAAATCATGACCATTTTTTATATCTTGAAAATGTTAATTAAAACTTTTAGAAAGCAAAAGATGGATGCATAGGGAATGGCCACTGAAAACTTCGAGCTTTTTTTAAATGTGTGGATTGGATTGATTCCTTCCTCACATGAAGGATGATGATATAAGGTTACTTTCTTGCATTGGCAGCAACTTCTAAGGCAACCTCACGTCCTCACATGAATGCGGCTAAGTTTCTGAAATATTCTATTGCAAAGTAGTAGTAATTATATGATGATTCAAGTGCATAATTCATGCAAGACGTGTTGTTCTGCGATTGGCAGCATGTATCACTCTATTTTGTCTATGGTGATAGAACAAGTTTGATTGTCACCTTATCATCAAATGATTAAGTAACTTTCTACACATAAGGAGATCTTGGAGACTTAAAGATAGGCAAAAACAGAATGGAGGATCCTTGTGTTGATTTTCCTGGTTTCCAAATTTGTGTCCTCAAAGATGAACTTGAATACAAAAAGCCATTGAGCCGGTTGCAAAGGAGAGCTCCCCGTCCTCTGCAGATTAAGCCAAATGCCATTCTTGAAAACCAGGTCGCATCTCAAGCAACAGGGAACAGCATCACTTCATCATCATCATCATTGTCGGCCTCTTCAAGAGAAACGTCTTCATTTAATTCATTCGACCATGGTAAAGACCCTATTCCTCTACTTTCTCCTCTCGTGTTGTCTTCTTTACTCCAGTCCACCTATATTCAAGAAGGGAATACTGCAAAATTTCATTGAATTCTTAGAAGCACTATGGGTATATTAGATTAATTTTGCTTTGCTACAATATATGGCCATTGACTTTGTACATCAAGTTCATTTGGTTTTATCAATTATTATAAACTTTACATATTAATGAGCTGAAAATGTTATTTTCTACTTCTTGCTCTTCTTTTAGGATTTCATATCAGCTATAAGGCTTTCAGCAGGTGACATCAGATATGATAGTGAATTACGGGTCAACTCTCGATGGTCGAGGAAATGGAACCCCAAAATTTTCCATTCCTTTCCTTTCCTTTCCCTGAAATTATCATATTAGAAAATGAAGTACATGATTACACCTTGATTTTAAAGGAAATATCTCAAAACCAAATGTTTATATGATCTCATTGAACTTCACCGTTGATTCCAGAACACTAATAACCTGTGCAAATAAAAGACATAACTATTACCAGCATATCGTTTTAATGAATTTAAATACCGACACAGATATGGCGATCAAAATTTCTTGTTTCCTTCTCTTTTCTTGTTTTTCTAGCTCTATCTTTTGTTTATATTTTGCTAAAGAAAGAGCATTAAGTTCCAAAGGTCTTGGCAACTCTTGAATAAGCAATTTTTCACCCAGAGAAAGAGCAATGTTCAGAACTGTAGGAGCTGAAGAATCAATAATAGCCTAGTTCTTCAGTCTTCCAAAAGTTGCCCGAGGATGAATGAAATGGACTTTCTATTATACACTTCTAACAAAACTAGAACCTCTGGCTTTTCTCACATTTTGGTTAAGCATTAATTTCCTCAACCTTTCTGCGTCATCCCATTTCCCATTCGAGGCATACAGATCACAAATAAGAGTATAAATACCTCCATCATTCTCTGGCTTTATTACCCTCAAGACCTGTTCAATCACTCTCTGAGCCATATCAAACTGTTTATGCACCTTACAGGCTGACAAAAAGGAGCCCCAGAGAATGGCATTTGTCGCAAATTTCATCGTCTTAATAATCTCATAAGCTTCTTCTAACAAACCTGCTTTACCAAACAGATCAACCATGCATCCGTAATGCTGAATTCTACACTCCAAGCCATACTCTTCAATCATCTTGAAATACTTCCGGCCCTCTTCAACCAAACCCGAATGAGCACACGCATTGAGAACACCCGTGAAAGTGAGCTCATTAGGTCTAACATCTGTCTCCAGCATTATCTTAAACAAAGACAATGCTTCTTCACCAAAGCCGTGTTGCGCCGCCCCACATATCAATGCAGTCCAAGTCATGACATTCTTTTCTTGCACCAAATCAAAAACCCGGACAGCGTTTTTCAAGTACCCACATTTCACATACATGTCAACAAGAATCGTGCCATTTTTTACATTGATCTGCCACCCATTCTTGATAACAAACCCATGAGCTGATTTCCCAATCAGTAATCCAAGAGAACCCATACGTGCACAACCTGATACAACAGTTCCCAGAATCACTTGGTCCGGTTTCAGCTCCCCACTCGCCATCATTTCTCTAAATAGCAACAACCCTTGATCCCAGCATTCATGGCTAACATACGCGGCGATCATGGCAGACCAAGAACCCACATCTCTCGACGGCATTCCATCAAAAAAGGTGCGTGCCTTTTCCATATTCCCTGACCTCGAACACCCAGTAATCATGGTATTCCAAGTAACTGTGTTTCTCTCAGGCATTTCATCGAACAAGAGACACGCGCGGCTAAAAGACGTGACTACATACGCGTGGAGGAGAGAAGTAGCTACATAGACATGAGAAACGAATCCCAGTTTGATTATATGAGAATGCAAGTGATGGATGACAGTGAGGTTGCGCAGACGGGTGCATGATTTGATGGTGAAGAGTATGGAGAAGGTGTCGAAAGGGATGGAATGTCGGTGCATTTGGGAGTAGAGGTGCAAGGCATTGTGTGGGAAATGGGCGTCCGTGACGGCTGAAGCCCATAATGAGGAAAAACATTTTGCGAAGAAGAAAGGAATTGGGTTTCTTTTGGGTTTGAGAAATGGTGGAACTAGCATGGCTTGTTATTAAATAGCTCGGTTGGTTCCATTAAGTAACTATTGTTTGTGATAGAAGGATCCCTTACTCTCTTCTCTATCTCCATATCCCTGCAAAAATCGACAAATGAACTTGGTCTGTTTCATATAAGCTATTATACTTAGGGATTTGGAAATGGCCTTTGGTTGAATCTATGACTGCGTTTGAAAGATTGGCGTCTCTATATAAATGACAAAGCTCTTTCCGCTATTACAAGATGCCATGATAAAGTCCAACTGAATAAACCCAGCTGATTGATATTGAAGAAGATTGCAAGTAGTTTCTCTCAGGTGCCAATCTCATACTTAATAATCTCTCCATTTCATAATAATATTTATCGTTTTAAAGTGCCGCATTTAAATTAAAAAAATTATTAATTAAGGATAATTTTAATTAATTTGAATAAATATGCCTTTAATTTATTTATAATCAAATTAATTAGAGAAAGAGAAGAGAGAGTGAGTGAGAGAATGAGAAAGGAAGGAGATAATGATGAGAGTATATTTGAAAAATAAACAATTAATATTACATTGAAATGATAAAATGATAAATATATTAAAATAAAATTTGAAGAGATTATAAATGTTAATTAAAATTTCATAGTGAAGTCTTAATTCACTTCCAAACCACCAATTATGATTTCAGTTTTGATTTTCACTCCAATTGATTTTGCTCCTTTTTGTACTGATTCTAACTCAATCACAGTCATGAGTGCTTACATAAGTTAATTTAGTTTAGTTTAATTCATATTTTATCAGAATTAAATTAATAAAAATTTGTTATTGAATATATTAAAAGTTGAAATTGGAATAATGTTGTAGATAGTAAATTGAGATTAATTTTATAATTTTTCTTAAATTTTATGATTTATTTATCATATTTTATATGGTAGTATTCAAGTTGAGATCCAAAATAATATTATTTTTATAATTAATATTTTATTTTATATTTTTATTTATTTTGCGAATCAAGTTAATTTTATAATTTTATTTATATTTTAGAGCTAAATTTTTTGTAATTTCATAATTTTTTAAATTGAGAATTTATTATTTTCTTAATTTAAAATACACTTGAATTATAATAAAAAACGGCGGCATTTTGCTATTTATAATTAATTTTTATGTTTTTCTTCATTTTGTAAACCTACGTATTAATTTTACAATTTTGTTATTGTTTAAGTAAAATTAAGGTAATTTTATAATTTTATTCATAACTAAAACTTTATTTATCTTTTATTATTTTTAGATTTTCATTTCATAATTTTGTTTATATTTGAGGTTGAAATTGGGATTAATTTTATAATTTTATTCATTGTTGATATTTATTTTTAGAGTATTATTTTATGATAAAATGATCAATATCATAAATAATAAAATTATTTAATTTTTTTTATAATGATCATATATTTTAAAAAGTATCAATAATTTATTTACATTGATATACATAAGTTTGTGATCCTATGAGCCACTAAATTTTTAGTGATTTTATATATATATATATATATATATATATATATATATATATATATATATATATATATAATTGCTATTTTTGACTATATACTATGCATTTTTCAAATAAAATTCATACGACAATAAAAATATAGAGTTATACCAATAATTTATGATTGATTATCAAAATTAAGATAAAGAAAAATTTTAGACACGTTTAAAAATATTTCTAAATGCTAATAATAAAAAAATAAGACAGTGATTATGATCATTGTTTTAATTCATTACTCTTTCAATCAAAATTCATATTGCATTGGTTTTTTGTGATTGTTTGTTAGAGTTATAATACAAAGAGACCCTAAATACCTGTACAATAAATGTTCATAATGGAAAATAAGGTTGTGTATATGATCACTATTTTTAGTCATAAACTATACATTTTTCAATTGAAATTTATATTGAATTGATTTTAAAAATATAAATGCTCATAATCTGTTATTTTATTACCAAAATTAGAATATAAAGAGATCTCAAATATCTATAAAAATGTTTCTAAAGGCTCAGAATGATAAAAGAAGACAATGCATATTATTACTATTTTTAGTCATAGACCATATAATTTTCGATTGAAATTTATAACACATTGATTTTAAATATAAAGCTATGCTCAAAATGTGAGATTAATTGTCATAATTATGATACAGATATCTCATATACTTATATAAATATTCTAGATGTTGCATATGATCATTATTTTAACCATATACTATACGCTTTTTGATTAAAATTCATACTAAACTGGTTTTATAAATGTGGAGTCACACTCATAATTGCTTGATAGAATTATGATATAAAAAAATTTCGAAAACATATATAAATATTTCTAAATGCTTAGAATAAAAAACAAAACAATGTATCCAACTTTAACCATATACTATACATTTTTTTTTATCTATATTTGACTGATTTTAAAATATGGAGGTACACCTATAATGTGTGATTGATTGCAAAAATTATAATATAGAGCGTTCCATATACCTATTAAAAATGTTTCTAAAAGCATAAAATAGAAAAAAAGATAGTGCATCTAATTGCTATTTTTAGTTATAAACTATATACTTTTCAACTAAAATTTATACAATACTGATTTTAAAAATGTGAAGTCATATATTGCTAGAATTAGAATACAGGTAGATCATAGACATGAATAAAATTTTTTAAAATTTTTAAAATGAAAAAATAAGATAGTATATATGATCGATATTTTTAATTATAGATGATGCATTTTTTAATCAAAAGTTATACTACATTAGTTTTAAAAGTATTCAACCACACTCATAATATATGATTAATTGCTATAATTATGATATAAAGAAATCTCAGACAATTATAAAAATATTTCTAAAGGCAAAAGAAAATACTACATACAATTATTATTTTTAAACATAAAACATATATTTTTTTATTTAAATTTATATCGTACTAGTTTTAAAAATATAAAGTAATGTCTATGATCTATGATTGATTGTTAGAATTATGATACATAAAATCTTAGATACATATATAATTATTTCTAAATACTCAAAATTGCAAAACAAGATAGTGCATATAATCACCATTTTTATCCATAAACTATATACTTTCTTATCAAAATTTATAACGCATTGATTTAAAAAATATAGAGTTATACGTATAATTTGTGATTTTATTATCATAATTAGAATATAAAGAAATCTCCAACACCTATAAAATATTTTTAATTGCTATGAATAAAAAACAAGACAATACATATAATTACTATTTTTAGCCATATACTATATATTTTCCCTCTGAAATTTGTATCATATTGATTTTAAAAATATAAAGTTTCATTTATAATATGTGATTAATGGCTATTTTTAGGTTATAGAGGGATCTAAAACATTTATAAAAGTATTTTTAAATGTTTAAAATAGAATAAGATTTGCATACAATTGCTATTTTTAACCAAAAATTATATACTATATACTTTTAGATTAAAATATATACTATACTAGTTTTGAAATTTGGAGTTACTCCCATAATTCGTGATTGATTGCTAGACTTATGATACAAGAAGATTGCAAACACTTATACAAATATTTTTAAATACTCATAATAAAAAAATAAAATAATGCAAATGATCATTATTTTAGTCATAAACTATATACTTTTCAATCGAAATATACACCACATTGATTTTAAATATAAGAAGCATGGATGAAATTTATAAAGCTATAAAGCAAATATATCCTTCGAAAGTTCTTGAATTCGATGATATGTCATATATCTTTTTCAAAATATAGGGTATGCGAATATATTAATTACTGAAATGTATATTGTTAATAATTCGTAACTTAAACTATGCAATCTCTCTCTTTTTATATAAAATTAATACAATATATTAAATAATAAAATAGCTCAGGTAAACTGGTATTTGAATAAAATTGAGTGAAATTAGTTTAGTTTAATTTATTTTTTAAATCTTTAAATTTATTTTAATAAATACTTTCTTATTTTAATATGATTTACATGAAACAAATATTTGTTTGAATTAAGCTGCATTTTAATTATATATATAAAAGCGTAAAAAGTTTAATTTGTGAATACATTTATATTTAATGGTTTGAATTAATATATTTAGTTTCGTATCAAATCATCAAATCAAATTAATTTCACTAAAAATATTGAAAAAAAATGAGTCATAATAGTAAGTCGATCAGGAATGGCAATAGGATGGAGTCTACCCTCAATCTCCTAGTCACTCTGTCCTTTTGATGAAAAGAATTTTTTCTCTGTCTTTACTTCAACGGAAATTATTTGAAAGACAAAATTTTTTATTTATTCTATCATTTTTAAAAATATAATTTATTAGATTAAAAAATAATAATATTTTATATTATAAACTAATTAATATAAAAAATATATAATTATACATATAAAATATTTATATAAAAATTTATAAAATTCTATTTAATTTTTTTGAGTCTCGTAGAGAGTAGAGAATTCTCACGTGATTGCCGTCTCAGTCGATGTAATCGGTTCAGCAAGTTACCAAATCAACTCAAACCGTTAGCCCGCTTCTGTTTATCTGAGAATCGGGTGACGCGAAGGTCACAGAATAACGATTACAAACCAATCAAACTAAACACTGTTCAAAAAAAAAAAAGAAAAAACTAATGAAACTATACAACTCTGCGTCTGTGCTGCCTGATTTCCGCACAGTCCAGCAGTCAAGTTCCAACAAACTTGGTGAGCACATTGTAGGAGCGATTACGTGTTCCATTTTGCCTTATTGCGAAGAAGAAATTTTTTATTTTTTCCTCTTTTTGGTACCAAAATCTTCCATAACGTAAAACCCTAAATGCACAATAAAAGAAAAAAAGAAGAAAAACTCAGTTCTAATCTTCTAATTTTGGTCGGTTTGATCACGAAAGGCATGAGCTTTCTGCTGAATAAGGCAAGTCGCATGTTATAATACACTCTTTTGATTTCATGCTATTTTTAAATTTAGGTTTCGATTGAATACTGAGGATTAAAACGCATTATATTTCTGGGTTTAACTAATGGAATTAAAATGGGTTTTGTTTGATTTTGTGTTTCTTTGGCTCAATTTAGGGTTTTATTTCTGTTTGCAGTGCATGGTTTTTATCAGGATGTTTGTTAATTAGTGTAATTGTGAGACATCTTGATCTTGGAATTTCGGTGAGTAGTTTGAAATTTGGTTGTTTGTGTGTAGGGGTTTTAAATCTAGAAACTTGAGTTAAGCTGATTTTTTTTTTCTTGAAGTTATTATTGTATTGGAGGTGTTGAGTTTAATTGTGGCTATTTCCTTTGTTGGGATTTCTTTTCGCTTGATCGTTCGAGATGAAATTCAGTAGAAAACTTTTTTGTGCTTCATAGTTTCTTTTAAGATATGGTGAAGGCATGGAGAAATGTGTAACTAAGAATCTTAAAGAGTGAGTCAGGTCGTTTTTGAATTCACATTTTGATCATAATCAATTAATTATAGCTAACCACAGAATTTTATAGGAAGCTGGTTGCATTTCAACATATCTATTTTTGAATTTTACGATATTCTTCTCATAACTGACAAGTCATTTCTCTTCAACACTTGAGGTTTTCATGTAGAGTTTCAACATCAATGGTCTGATTTGGAATGTATTGTGATTTATGGATTTGCTCTTTTGAGAAGTAGAATATTCATTTTTATGTATAACATACAATGCAGAAGTAAATGACAGGACAGAGGGCTTTGAGGGATTATTCTAGGCCTAGAAGTTGTTCTGGGAACCAAGCAATGGGAAGTTGCAAAATGCAAGGGAATGTTGATAATGTTGTCATTATCGATATTGATAGTGATGGTTTTGACAATGTTATTATCGTTGATGTTCCTGAGTCTTTACAGCAGAAGTTAAAAGTTTCAAGTGTGCTTAGAGAAAATAAAAATTTTCCGGGCATTATAAGCATTAATGATGAAGAAACTGACTCTGTGGATGATCCTGAACATAATGTGAAAAACGATGGTGGCTTTGATAGCGGTGACACCCCAAGCAAAAATAGATCCACCTTCATCAATATACAGAAAACTAATTATGCAGATGTTGATGAATGTTGGATCGGTTTGGAAAAAGAACCTCCATTCAAGTTATCAAAGTGCAAGAATACCTATGCCAAGAAATCTCCCTCTAGAAATCATTATGGCTTGACTTCCAAGTCTGAGAGTGATTCATCTGAAAGCAGTTCTTCTGATTGTGAAGTTATGGAAGGTTCTTTCAGTGAACTTCGTGAACTGTGGGAAAAAGCTTCTTTAAAGAGAAAATCAAACCTTAGTGCTAAGGGCCAATCTGGCCTGGAGGATCAGGCAAGTCTGTCCAGTTCCTATAATGATACTCATCCAAAGATGAGAGTGGAAAACAGAAACAAAGAAAGCACAGAACCCCATTTTTGCTCTACGTCAAGCAATGTAAATTGTCCAGAGGTAAATTCTTCTAATTCTACTGCTACTGGAAATGGGTTTGAAGATGTTGCTTCCGATCCCTGGATGGAATATCCTTTTGCAAAATCTGATTCGGAAAGCTTTTCATTGTGGTGGAAACCATTGTCAAAAAAGAACATTGGATCTTATAGGAAGAGTGATGCTCACTCAAGACGAGAGACATGCATGGAAGATCACGATTTTTGTGACGATGAGCATCATAGTGTGAATGGTTATGTTACTAGTTTTCAGAATGAAAAGAAAGGTCCTTGTAGGCCTTCATGCTCTATTCATGAAGAGGGAAATAAACAGGGTCATGAGAAAAGAAGTTTTCAGAATGGTGAACAAAGAATAACGGGACAACATTCTTTTCCAAATTCTCAGCTGAAACCAAACAAAGGTTGTAGTGTTCAGGATGAAGATGCTTCTTTGTGCAAGGATCAGTTCTTGGGTGAAATGTGTAGTGTTAACCACTCTAGAGTTGTTTCCGTGAAGAAGGATAGGAAGTTTACTCCTGCAATGCCTAGCTCTCACACAAGTGAGGCAGAGCGTAAAAGTGTTGGTTCCAAGGGGAAAGATAAATTAGTTTCTGGGCCTTCATATTCTGCAGAAGGAGAATACCCACTTGATGATACCATTTCTAACATCCCAATTTATGATGGAAAAAATTCATTGAATGTCCCTTTTGTTAGTGTTATTCCTTCTGTTCAAAGAGATATAATCAATGAGCGAGAAAAGCTCAAGGAGACTGATGAATATAAGCGAGCAGTAGAAGAAGAATGGGCAGCTAGGCAGCGACAACTTCAAATTCAGGTTTGTTATGGATATTATTTCCTTGATTAATTAGCACTCAGATTTCTAAGCTAACAAAGATGAAATTATGAATCTATACATATAAAGGGGTTCTTTTTGCCTGGGGCAGCTTACCTGCTTCTCTTTACCCTAAAAATAGTAGTAAAAAAAAAAAAAAAAGCAATGGTGCGAATTTGTAAGTTTGCAAGTTTGAACCCAATTGGAGCCTAATTACCAAAGAGAAAAGAAAAAAGAAAAAGGGGATTATAATTGATTGAGAGAAAAACCCTCAAGTCTGAGGAAATCATGCAAGGAAAGAAGCACATAACTCAAAAGGTCTTGGAAAAGTGATAGCAATCAAAGATTAATCATGTCAATTTGCTAAATATGAGAACAAAATTGTCACCAATAGAGAGAATGGAATAACACCATGCCTGAAAATATGTTTCACCCAAACTAAAGATTATTCATCTTGATCACATTTGAGGTCGAGAACTTGATCCTTCCACCTTGTATATGTAGGTTTTAATTAAAAAGAGAAAATAATATAATTTATTGTTGAAGATTACATTATACTGGAATTTGTCTTGCTGCTCTTATTAAGTGATAATCTCAAATAATTTATACTTAGAATCAATGATTTTAGTGGTTATGTGTGTGTCTAGATTATTAATGATCAAAATTTACCAAAGGTGGGTAGATGACTAAAATTGGTCCTACATATGGCTATATTAATGTGGCATATAATATTTAATATCTTTATTGATTTCTACTATACCGGCAAGTTTTAAGCCAACTTTTAAATATATTTGATCTTAAGAATTAAATTCATATATTTCATTTGATAAAGGTAATATTGAAATTGAATTATTTGACTAGGCCTTGCTTGCGGTGAAATTAATGTTATATTTGTTTTCAAGTAAAGATTTAGTTAACATTACTAGGAAAAGAAAGGCAAATTAGAAGTGATTCTTATGTGACTCATGAATAATAATGATTTAAGCACTGTATAATCTGCATGGGGATCATGTATGCATGCATGTTAACACGTGTGCCTTGTTCGCGATTGCTTGTGTACATGAGTGATACTCCAGTTATTGTGATTTTGTTGTCAAATTCTGCTGTGCATGTGTTTTTGTTGTTACATAGCTATCATAACTGTCTATGTAGTTTGGTTGGAAGACATTAAGTTGAATGCTAATGCGATATGATAAAAATGTTTTGAACTGAACAGATAATTCACCTTAGTTTCATTTTTCTTTTCAGGCAGAAGAGGCGCAGAGATTGAGGAAGAGAAGAAAAGCTGAAAGTTTGCGTATTTTGGACATGGAGAAACGACAAAAGCAACGTTTGCAAGAAGTGAGAGAGACACAAAGGAAGGTATGGTTTAATTAGTTGCATACTCTTCTATTTCTGAAATAGTATGTCGTCGAAGATCACTTATCAATTGTGCTTCTTTCTGTTAACCGATGCCTAATTTAGGATGAGGAAAATTTGAACATGAAAGATAATCTTCGAGCTGAAGTGAGGAAGGAGCTTTGCAAATTAGAAAATACGTGCATTGATATGGCTTCATTACTTCGTGGCTTGGGTATTCATGTGGAAGGTGGATTCCATCCCTTGTTGCAGGAGGTGAGTTGCATCCTTATGTAATCTAATGATGGTAAAATGTCACCTTGTTTTCTTCTATTCAAGTTTATGGAATACAAATTGCATTGTTTATAAGTTGATGGAAATAAGTTGGCAACTGTTTACATGTAGCCTCTAACAAACTAATTGTCTTAGACTAGAATTATGTGGTTTTATTCTCATGTAACGAAGACACAGGGAAGGATACAAAGACATCTCATATATTTACTTATTCTGGCATTATTTGTAAAAAATTTCCTTGTTAATGACAGTGGTGGTTATTTCAGGTGCATTCGGCTTATAAGCGAGCCTTATTGAAATTTCATCCTGACCGAGCATCAAGAACAGACATCCGTCAGCAGGTCGAGGCAGAGGAAAAATTTAAGCTTATTTCACGCATGAAGGAGAAATTTTTATTCACTTCATGTCACTGAGTGCTAGCAGCAGGTTAATATACCATTGTTTGATTTATATTGGTCTAAAATTGTTGTAGCCACTGCTGGTACCGTCAGAAGTTCTGCATGGTGCTTGGCATTTTTTAGGCTGTCTTATTGGGTGGGCAGGTCATATTTGTAAAGCAGTTGTAAAATTTATTATTGGAGAAGGAAATCACCATCTTAAAGAAATTCTCTTCATTTCTAACAGAGGTCATGTGGATTAATATTTGTTTTTTTGTTTTGACAACTCAGAATTGCAAAATCTGGATTAAATATACATTTCTTGATGTAGGGGGCGGGTGTATATTTTCTGGCAGCGTTCAGTTATCAATCTGTGCAATCCCAAATGATACAAGTTCATTTTCTTTTATGATCCCTCTTAATAACTTGACCTCTTTAAAACAGGGTGAATTGGTAAAATATCCTTTCCAATCAATGTTCTTAAAATTAGACTGAAGATTGAATTAATCAGTTGGTCGATTTTTAATTTGATTAGTTTAATTGATCTGAGTTAATAGGTTATTTTGAATTTTTTTAAAAAATATACAAATAATATTTAAAAATTAAATAGTATAATATGATAAAATAATAAAAAATATTTTAATATTTAAACTTTAAATAAAATAGTATAGTATTTAAAAAATTTAAAATTTTTTTTACAAAGCGATATGATTTTGATAGAGTTGATTTGATTCAATTTTCGATTTTGATTGATTTTTTATTTTATCTAGTTTTATAGGTAATCATTTTTAATTTCTAATTACATTAAATTATTGACTGATTTTTGATCTTACTTATCTTAATGATTGATCCAATCCAATTTTAAAAACAGTAATTGCAACTTAAAAATATTGATAGCAACTTAAAGCCTTTTTAGTTTATTGTTGTAGGTTATTGTTAGTTATTGATAATTGATTGCAAATTGATATTAGCCTTTGGTAAAATTATTATTATTGATTGTTGTATATAAATATAATTACTAACATAGACATATATTTTAAAAATTAAATAGATATATTTCATATTTTAGATTTTCAAAATAAATAATATATAATCATTTATGAAGTATCTTTTAAAAATTTATAAATTAAACTTTTTAATAATGTCTACATTAA
Organism: Omphalea diandra; assembly: GCA_949677035.1. Classification (NCBI taxonomy): domain Eukaryota; kingdom Viridiplantae; phylum Streptophyta; class Magnoliopsida; order Malpighiales; family Euphorbiaceae; genus Omphalea; species Omphalea diandra. Next base: position 22,121 of record CATIWR010278462.1, read on the forward strand.
ATATGAATCATGAATATAATCAAGATTTCATTCAAAAAGTTAAATAATATATTAGATATAAATAATAGTAATAAAAATTAAATGGTTAACAAATAAATAATTTATTATTATTAAATAAAAATAATATTAAAATAAATATTATATTAAAGTTAATGTAAAAGTTAACGATATATAAATTAATGATATATTTATCTTTTTATTTATAAAAATGGAAAAGTAAAACAAATACATTTTTTTTTTAACTAAAGCTATTAGATAGTTATTAATTACAACTCCTATTTTGAAATGAACTGTTATATTAATCAAAAATATCTTTTACACTTTTAAAAATTAAAAAAATAATAAAAAACTCTAAAAAAGGCAAAAACAAACATCTCTTATAATCCGTTTGGATGATAGAATTGAAAGTGAAATTTAGGAATTCTAATTTCAATTCCAATTCTTTGGGTTGAAATCTAATTCTAGCATTTGAATTATGAATATTTTATTAAGTAATATTTTAGAGTCTAGAGTCTAAAATTAGAATTAGATTGAATTAGTATTTTAAAATTTATAGAATTAGTATGGAATCAAAATTATAATTCTTAGTGGACTAGAAACACTAAAAATAGAATTCTATAGTTTAATTCCAATTCTGAGTTCAATTCTATGAATCAAACTGGCTGTTCATTCTAAACTTAATTTTATGAATCAAACGGACCGTTATTGTTATTTCAAAATGGACTAAGTTTTCCATTAATTATCAGTGTAGTCCTTCCATTTAGTAATTTATACTTTACTTCACTGAGTTTTTTTTTTTTTTTTAAAAGAACTTGTTTCTAAATTATCAACATTATTAAGAGAATTTGTTTAGACAAAAAAGCATTGGAGAAATTTAGATTAGATTTTTCTAGGATGGAAGGAGATGTTGCTGCAGCATGGCAACTACAATTTAATCTTGCCACTCCTGAGGCATTTCATGAGTGCTTCGGAAGTGGCACCGAGAAGAAACAAATGAAAATCAATGTTACAATTGCCATTAGGGATTTCATTTCAGTAGCAAGGAGAAATTTCTTGGTCCAGTGGGCAATTAGAAAAATATTCTTGACAGTGTCTGCATTCTTCTGGAGTATGTGTTGCCGTATTTAACAAGAAATACTGATATACTGCATCATATCTTACAAATAAGAGATGTTGGCTTCATCTGATAAGGTTGTTGCAGGTTATTAACATAGATAGGAAGTTATGGTATCTGGAGACAGTCCAGCATCGCATTACAAGCTGACTTATGCTTCTCCAAGTGACTTCAAAAGACTTGGTTTAGGTATTTCCCATAACTAAATGCAATGGCTGTATCAGGTTCTTCATGGGTTATTTTGCATTAAGATTTCATTTTCTAACATGTTAAGTGCTCAAGTGGCACTGCATCATTAGTCATGGCTTGTTAACACAGTTAAATGTCCCAGAGTCGATTGATTCATGTGATGCAAGGGATGAACGCACAAAATTTCCAGTAAGAACATATTGGCTTTTTAATACATACCCTTTATTAGAGATTCCAAAAGGGTCTATGCATTTGCTAAGCACATAAGATACAGATTTTGACCCATAGATTCATTCCTGGTCTTCAATAATTCTACATGTACTTGTCTAGTGAATCATAAATTTTCATAGCAATTTCGATTTGTAGTGCTTGGAGCTTGACTTGAATTCCTTGTTTTGGGATCATTGTGAGAAGATAAACCGATGAATGGAAGTAATTCAGCGACTGAGTAAATCTGTGGTGATGCAAAATCATAGAAAGTGCGATTTTTTGTTTCGGTAATTGAAAAGTTTGAACCTGCACAATTTAGTAAAAAGAGTTACAAAATTCAAATGAAGTTATTCAGTTGAACGCAATTCTATGCAATTTAAGCTTGCTATTTGCTTCATATCCTTCACAAAAGCTTACAAGATACTAAACCATTTTTTAAGCACATAAGTAACTGGCTTATTTGTAATCTTTTGTGTGACATTGGATGAGTAGTCCAATAATTGACTATAGCCTCATAGTCATTGATGGAGGGAGAGGGAGATTTGGGGGCCATGGCTCCTCAGAGAAAATTTCTTGCTCCTGATGGTGTAAAATACAAGGTTCAATCCTTTACGTTCCCATACCCTTTAAAAGTTTCCGGAGTAGAGAAACAAAATTGTAATGATTTTTGTTTGGAGCTCGTTATGGTACTCATCATGTCAAATTATAGACAATCTTTGCTTTAATTGGGTATAAATTTATCAGATACCATCACAATTGTTGGTCACCATCTACAGTCTAAATGCAGACATAATGATTCCATTAAGTACAATTTCACAAGGGCTGGAGCGTGATTTGAAGTCCGTACCATGGACATATTGCCTGACTATGAATTGGAGAATGGACATAAGTAGGTGATAAAGTGAACCTATAATCCTGCAGAATCACACACAGTGCAATATTTATTTCTGTATTTCAAAGTTCATGCCCACACACTTTCGAGGCCCTGAACCAAATGGAGAAAATGTTGCAACATTATTTTTGCTAGCCTTAGCAATCCCATCTGCAGATCTTTCTGGTTTGAACAAGTTAACATCTTCTCCTCCTCATATATGAGGGTTGTTAGGCAATCATTGCTGGTATCATACTCTACAGAGCTACAACCATTTATTTAGTTGCAAACTTCTGCTGCAACTTGAAAACTAAAACTTTTTACTTTCAAGCGCTCTCCATGAAAAGCATGATTCGCCAGTTTACTCATCTTTAACCACTTTTTACCCCATGTGATGTGACGTCCAACCCCTAAGATCTTGTCAACATAATTTTGCACCAATCTTTTTGTAAATGTTCCATCTTTCCTGTTCAGCATCTCTTGGGTCTCTACCAAATGAGCATATGAGGACCATACCACTTCAGAAGGTTTGTCCCTGTTCCACTTTTTGCAGTAAATTAGGAATTTGATTAAATGAAATCCTAGAATTCAATAGTATAATCCTCCAAACCTTAACTGATAGTTCAACATTAACATACAGCTTGATCCTGAGTAAGTGTGAGGCTGAATTCTAGGTAGCATTTGATTCCATAGGGCTACTCATAATTCTGTTTCTAATACTGTTGATCTCTTTGATATTTCCACGCAGGAATTTATGAGAAAGGCCTTTTATTCCTTGTGATCTCATAGCAGATTGTATGTGAATTGGAGTCCACCATTTTATGTTTAAGAAACTGATTACGTTATACAAGGACATGTAGACACAAGCAACATAAAAGATAGACTAGCAGGTTTGCCATCATCATTATAGCCTTGCCTTATTAACAAAAGAATCATAATCAACTGCTTTTAATTTTGCGTTTGTAACATTATATGGAGCTCAAGAATTTTCAGGTTGTCGGGATAAAATAAAGTTGAGATCCTTGAAATTGGATTTATCTTAATCCAATTTTTAAAAGTTCTACTTGGTTGTCCAAGGAAATGAAAATTTTATTATTATTATTAAGAAATCCCTGTTTTTTCTATGCAAAGTCACATTGTATTTGATAAGTAAGTTGTCTAATTTCATCACCAACACCAGCTTACTTTGATGGGATTGAGATCAAGCTCTCACATATACCATTGTTTAGCTTACTAAAGCACTAAATTTCTTCAAGTGCCCCAACCTTAGTCCTTGGAACTTCCTGCTAATAATATTAGTTTAAGTAGTTGATGCTCTCACTGCAATAACTTTTGTGATTGGTCTTTTCATGAATGACAAATAATGGAGTAGAAATCTAGGATCTATTCATTGGTCTAGTAGTCATTATTCAAACAATGCATATTTACTTATCTGATATTTGCTATTCTGATTATTTGTATAGATTGAGTAGGTATTGATTCTGATTATTTGTATAGACTCAGTTGGTATTGTGCATTTATTTTATCATTTGCTACTCCTTTCCACTAGTTATAAGCTTAATAAAAGTTTCGTCGAGGACAAATTCTACTTGCAACAATTGGCAAGTTCAATGCAGCAGAACAAGAGGAAAAAACTACCTTTTTTTTTTAACCTCTGATCTCTCCCTTTTAGTACAGGATCAGTCCAGAGGTGCAGACTGTGTTGCATTCTGGGGATGCACTAGTGAATCTGCAATTTGCAGAAGATGGAAATTTTTAGCTGCTTTATCATTTTATGAATTGAAATAAGTTACTGTTTTCCATTGGATTTGTCATCTACATAATCACACTAAAGTAATGTTGGGTAAGATGTAAGATGTAATGAGATGTAATAAAATGTAATCAAATACAAAACTAAAATTTCTTTTGATTACATTACATTCCATTACATCCTATCAAACATTACCTAAGTGGTTTTAATGATTTGTAATATCAGCAGACAGATACAGTGGGAAGTTTTGTACTCACCTTGCATAACTAAGAAAAAAAAAAAAAAAAAGTAACGTCTTTAGTTTAAGACAAGGAACAAACATACAATTACTATGATAGCATCTTGTGAAACATAAGCTCATGCTTTTGGTTCATAGCCTTAACTAAACTTACTAGGTAGTTCACAGTTTGTGAAACACATAGCATAGTTTTCCTGGGAGTTGGTATTTGAACCTGATGGAAGACAAGGTAGTTTGATTCAATATTCTTGCTTTTCCAAGTAAATATTCATGTTAAATTCTATAAGAAATTTTCTCTATTGATAGAAACTTATGTTTAGCTAAGTGAGTGAGCTGCCTTAGATTCCCTCACAATCTCCACTGAACTTAACTAGCGTTGGGAACTTCACTATTTCCATCTGCAGTTCAGGTGCATACAAGAAGAACCCTGAAGTTGTAATTTATAATGCTTCAAGCATGATTTGAAGTCCATATTGTGGGCATATCGTCAGGACGTGCACTGGCAAATGGAGATAAGTAGGTGACAAAGTAAATCTGTAGTGCTGTAGAATCATACAGAGTGTAATCTTCATTTCTGTGGTTGCGAAATTTGAGCCAAAGCAACTTCAAGGCCCTAAACCAAAACAGCCATCTGTGGTGGAACGTTTAGCTTCCCCAGTTTTACTTCTTTTTGAACTTCCTTTGTGATATTGAAAGCAGGAGGATATAGCTGTAATGATTCGTTGGTAATGATATAGCCGTAATGATTCATTGATAATCATGCTCATCTGACATTTAAAAAAGAGAGTTTAAAGTCTAGCAATATATTTCAGCAGAATCAACACAAAACTTATCAGTTTTGCATAAATATATGTGTTGGTCCACTTACAATATTCAATCTTCCAATACCATCTGGCCTTGGATTTTTCTTTCCAAATAATTCGATGACCTCTGCCCTTGCTTTGTCCTGCCAATTAGGATGGATTGCTAGAAGAACAGTCCAGGTAAGTGAGCGAACAGATGTTTCATGTCCAACAACATAGAACGTCTTGCACTCATCAATCAGGTCTTCTATTGATATCTTCTTAGTCATGTCATTTTCATGATGAGAAGTAATCCAAGAAAACACTTCCATAATTATCTAGTTTCCCATCAACACTTCCTCCACTCGTCTTTATCATCACCATGATGGAATCTCCATGCCTTGTTCGAGTTCATCTGATTCGGTATCATCTTGAGTTTTCAAGAATTTCCGGATATTAAAGAAATTTTTACTTTTAAAAAGTAAGGATTTCGACAAACATAGTTGTAATAATTAGTGAAGGTAAGAGAAGAAATTGTACTTAGTCGCAGGAATTCTGTCCCTGTAATTGTTTCTGACAGCACTGCTTGCCATCCTTGTCAGCATGTCAAATAAGTTTGTCCTTTCCAGGTAACTGCTTCCAAAAGCTGTCCTGGAAATTATTACTGATGTTAAAATTCAATTTCCTTCACATCATTCTGTCTCCATCTCTCAAGCATTGTTTCAACACTCGCAATCATCGCTAGAATCATACCCTACAACAAACCCATTATTGTTGCAATTGACACTAACCTCAAGAATAACTTGGAAAAGAAACAAAAGTAATAAGAGCTTACTATCAAGTTTTTTCCATGGAAAGCATGATGTGCTAGCTTCCTCATCTTCAACCACTTTTCCCATTTAGATGCTACAAGTCCATTACCTAAGAGCTTCTCTGCATAATTTTGTATAATCTTTTTCGGATATGCTCCCTCCTTACTGTTCAGCACCTCTTGTACCAGCTCAGGATCAGTGACTACCAATTGAGCTTGATGACCACACCAATTCAGAAAGTTTTCCCCTGCACAAAACTTGTACTAGAAATTAGAAATTGAGTCGGAAAAAAAAAAAAATCCCTCACAATCTGTATTGATAGTATGCATTGATTACCATACAGCTTGCTCCATTTATAAATGTGAGGCTGAAGTCTAGGAAGCATTTGATGAGACAATTCCATAGGACCATTCATGATTCTGTTTCTCATATTTGTGATCTCTGTGGTGTTTCCATGGAGAAATCTAAAAGAAGGGCCTTTTATACCTTGTGACCTCAGGGCAGATTGTATGTGAATTGGACTCCACCATACTTTTGTTAAAGAACTTGATATTTATACAAACACAAACAATAAAATACAAGGTAAATTATGAGGTTTCCCATCTCCGCCATAGCCTTGCCTGCTTTCTTTCTTAACCAGACTATTAACTGAAAGATTGACATATTCTAACTAAAGGGCACAGAAATCCTCAAGTTGTGTACATAAATAAAATTTGATTCTTGGTGTTGTCACTTTTTTTCTTTTTTGTTTTCAGATTCAGCCAAAAAAAATGAAGTTTTAAATTGTTCTGCCTAGTTGTCTTACAGAAAGAAGTCATATTTCCATAAAAAAGGAACCGTCCATGAGATCATCAAGATACTAGCATTTTTAATAGAAACATGTTTCTGGTGATGCTGACTAGGGGCCACCATGGAGCTGTGATTAACAAATATGATGCAGGAGGGGGTTGCTTAAGATAATCAACTTAATTCAAAGGTAGAGATGATATTCTATTCTGGGCACAAATCAACTAAAGATGCTAAAGAGGATTTTGTGGAAATAAATGACTTCATTTCATTCTTCATACGTGTTTATAAGATTGCAGAAAAGAAAGAATTATGTACCTTAATCACCTTATTTAATATTTTTATAGTCCCATTTGTCATTTAATTTAGAATGTTTATATCTAGAATTTCATTGAATTCGACCATTTTTTTTCCTTGAGATATTTGCAAACCATGAGTCAACTGCATCTTGGAGTTCATGCCAAATAAGCAAAAAAATCGATGAAGCTGCGTTGGACACTCACACATAAGTTAGTGCCCTACCCTTAGCTTTTTGCAGAAAGTTGTTAGAGCAGCACTTGTACTTCATCAGAACTCAATGAACTCTTAGGCCTCCTCATCATCTAATGCTTCTAATGAAACTATTAAGAGCTTTTGACCTTTTTGAAAATGACACGAGGAATTGTAATCTAGAATCAATTAATCACCCTGGCAGTGAGCAAATAATGCATAATTAGAGCTGGCTAATGTTGTCCATAGTGATTATTATATCGATTCAGTAGCTATACAGCTGATCTATACATGAAATTGTCTATTTGGATTTATGATTTTTTTTTTTGAAAAATTATTTTCTTGATGATTTAAAACTTCTTAACTAGTTAATGGGATAAGAAAAGAGTAGTCATCTCAATATAATAAAAAACTACATGCTACCTGATATATTACCTGTAAACCAATTTTTATATTGACATAAAAAGACAATCCAACAAAATATAATAGTAGTCAATTGGATTCCTCATACCATACAGGCTTTCCTTGGCATCGATGGGAATTTTTTCCTGATCTGTGTATTATTTATGCTTTCAATGTAAAATTAATTTTATGCAATTTTCATGAATTTTTAGCAGCTGTCCCTAGAGCTCTTGGTAGAGAAAAATTCAATCTTTGGTTGGTTGTAGTAAACATTTTAGAGCTCTTTATGCTGCCAGCTGTAAACATTTTCTATATATACATAAATGTTGTAGCGCAAAATAGAATATTAAAAAGCACAATCAAATTAACTCAGGCAAGTCTATTTTATAAAATAATTTATTAATTTAAATCAATACATATAAATTTATCACTCACACTTATGAATTCTTAACTTAACTAGTTATAAATCTGCTTATTACACAATATGATTATAATAATAAATTTAATATTTATTTTTTTAAATAATGGATTATTTAGTTGAATAATTAAAAATAATATATAGATAACAATTAAAATTTATTATTATTTTATAAAGTTATTATCAAATAAATAAAAATAAAAAGATTATAATTTTATTTTTATTGACTTTTTTAATCTTTTTAATTTTTTAATGTTCCCTTTGTTATATAGAAAATTAAATATTAATTATTATGAATGAGAAAAATTTTTATATTGTTAAAATTTTTAAATTATTTTTATGTGAAAAATTTTTATCGTCAAATTTTTTATATTTTTTTAATTAATTCAAAAATTAAATATTTAATTATTAATTTATTTATCACATGACAATTATTTTGTCACAATATTATAGTCTCACTCTCACAGTTCTAGTTATTTACACTCTTTTTGAGTTTCTTATACTACTTAGAGGAGTGCAAATAATTGAAACTTTTAATAAAATTTATTTACACTTCTTTTAGAGCTCATTGCAATTCTTTTAGAGTTTCTTATAGTTTCTTGCACTTTACCAGGGGAATGCAAAATGCACCAACAAAAGTGTAAATAGCTGAATCCCAATCTCACAAAACAAATAGCAAGTCTCCCTTTTATAGCAACTACTTATTAATTGACGTGTTACACTAGTTAGAAGAGTTCAAATAGTTGAAACTTTTAATAAAATTTATTTACACTTTTTTTTAGAGCTTATTACACTTCTTTTAGAGTTTCTTACAATTTCTTGCACTCTACCAAGGGAATGCAAAATGCTTCAATAAAAGTGTCAATAGCTAAATCCCAGTCTCACAAAAAAAATAACAAGTCTCCCATAGCAACTACTTATGAATCGACGTGTTACATGAACTTGAATGGTAGTGTAAAGATTTCATATAATTAATCATAAATTTACATATTATGCGATATGATTATAATAATAAATTTTAGATGCAATATTTATTTATTAAATAATTAATTAATTAAACAGTTAAAAATTAATATACAAATAATAATATAATTCATTATTAATTTTAAAAAAATTATTATTAAATTAGACTTTTAAATAAATAAAATAGTAAAATAAAGAATTATAATTGATTTAATATAATAAAAATATAATTATTTTGATAAAAAATAAGAAAATTTACAATTCACTTTTTTCTTTTAGTGACTTTTTTTGATTTTTTTCTTATTATATAAAAATTAAATGTTTATTATTGTAAATTAAAGTCTTATCAATGTCTAATGTGAAAATTTTTTTCTTATATTATTAAACTTTCTAAATTATTTTTCATAAAAAATTATCTATGTGGTTAAACTTTCTATATATGCTTTTCGAATTAATTGAGTAAAACTAAATTCTTAATTATAACTTACTTGGCACGTGATAAAGTAAAAATATGTTAAATTATTACTTATTAAAAATATTATGTTATTAATATAATTATTTGGCAAATAATATTGATTTAAAATTAAATATCAGATCTCAGTTAATTACATGTACTAGCTAATAATTTGCTATTTGAGCAGTTATAATTTAATATATTATTTAAAATATATTTAAAAATATTAATAATAAATAAAATATTTATACAAATCATATTTATTTTCAAAATAGATAATATATAAAAATTATTTTTAACCTTATAATTTTTTAGTTGTTTATTTTGTAATTTCTTCTAATAATTTATATTTATATTTGTTTTTAATTAGATAGTTTTATATATTAGATAGTTTTATATAAAAAATTTATTGGCTTATATATCAAATAGTTTATTTAAACAATATTATCTTAAATAAATAATTAGTTGACAAATGACAATTACTTTGAGGTTGAAATTAATTATATATATTGATTGATTGATATGATTTGGATTTAAAAGCAAATAAACTCTTCCCAAGTAAGAAATAAAAGGGTAGAGGAAGTTTTATTCCGAGAGAAAGATCCTGGTTTCCTGTTCTGACTTCTGATTTTGTTTCCATTTTTTGTTTCTGTTCTTGTTTGAAGTTTATCACTAAAATAAAGTCATGCTTTATCTAGTAAGTAACAATCCATAACAGGGAAAATCAAAATTGCAGTAGACATCCTGCAATTTTCATTTCTGATAGCCACTTATTGTTTTTAAATAAATGGTATGGGGGACAAATCATAATGCCTCTGTAATGATCTGAACTCCATATTGTGGGCACATTGTGAGAAGCTGAACAGGTGAATGGACATAAGTAGGTGACAGACTGAACCTGTAGTTCTGCAGAATCATTGAAAGAGCAATTTTCTTCTCTGTAATTGCAAAGTTCAAGCCCACGCAAGTGCGAGGTCCCAAACCAAATGGAAGAAATGAAGACGCATTATTGTTAGTAGCTTTAGTCACACCTTCTGCAAATCTTTCTAGTTTGAAAAGATGAGCATCTTGTCCCCATATTTGATGGTCAATATGAAGTGCTAGTGTTGGAATGTGTATTTCCATCTTCGCTGGAATACTTAGTAGTTTCCCCAATCTTACTTCTCTCTGGACTTCCCTTGTTATGTTCAAGACAGGAGGGTATAGTCTTAAAGATTCATTGATGATCATGCTCATCTACAATTGAAAAATTCAAGAAAATTTAGTTGTTAACTTTGTAAATTTGATCACTATCTATTAGACTGACTTACAATCTTCAATCTTGCAACACCATCTGCCGTTGGATTCTGCTTGCCAAATAGTTCAACGACCTCTTCTCTTGCTTTGTCCTGCCAGTCTTTATGAATAGCTAGAAGTAGAATAGTCCAACTGAGTGAGCTTGCAGTTGTTTCTTGTCCAGCAACATAAAAATTCTTGCATTCATCTATCAAGTCATCTATGGATATCTTCTTTTTATTATCTGTCATGTTAGAGGTCTTTACAAGTAAGCCAAGAAAATCACTTCCATAGCTATCCAGTCCACCCATCATTGCAGCCTCCTCTCTTTTCTTTACCATGTTTACGATAGTTTCTCTTACCTCTGTTTGAAGTTTATCCAATTCAACATCATCACTTGTTTTCAGAAACCTTCTCCAAAAATGCATAATGGTATACTTTTCAGACATTTTAGAGACGAAAAAAGTTTCTATGACAATAAAAGAAGAAGAGGAAAGGAAGCTCACTTAATTCCTGGAATTCTCACTTTGTAGTGGTTTCTGGCAATAATGAAGATCATCCTATTCAACGAATCAAATATTTTCTCTCCTTCCAAATAGCTGCTTCCAAAAGCGGTCCTGGATATGATTTCTGATGTTAAAACCTTGAATTCTTGAAAGACCTCGATCTCCTTCCCATCATGCTGTCTCCATCTTTCAAGCATCATCTCCACACTTGCTATCATTGCTGGAACCATACCCTTCGAGGAAATAAATTTTTTGGTTCTAAACATATTAATTTTGTATTAAGTGCATCAGTCTGCTTTATGAACAAATTATCAGCAACTTGAACAACTATAGACTAGGAGTTACCTTCAAGTTTTCTGCATGAAAAGCATAATTGGCAAGTTTACGCATCTTCAACCATTTTTTGCCTGTCGATAAGACAAGTCCATCTCCTAAAAGCTTTTTGATGAGCTCCTGGAACCCTATTTTGCAATATGTTTCTTCTTTATTGTTCAGAATTTCTTTAACCAACTCAGGTTCTGTGACTGTCAGTTGAGCTCGAGTACCGTACCAAAGAAGAAAGTTCTTCCCTAGAAGCACAAATTAGTGTACAGAAAACAATCAATAAAATTTGAAATTCTAACCAAAATGAGAATATTACCATAGAGCTTTATCCAAGAATATATGTGTGGCTGAATTCTTGGAAGTGCATGATATGACAATTCCATGGGACTTTGCGTGATTTCCTTTCTCATATTGTCTATCTGTTTAGTGTTGCCATAGAGGAATCTGTAAGAAGGGCCTTTTATTCCTTGTGACCTCATTGTTGATTGTATGCAAATTGGAATTAACCATTCTTTGTAAAGAAACTTGCTAAGAAGCAGAAGCAAGGATAAACACAGAAGACCCAGAAGGTAAATAATGAGAGTTCCCATCATCATTTCAGCCATTTCTTTCCAACTCTAGTTACTAAATTTAATCTAAGGCTTAAAGATCTGTAGGCTGTAATGTGGGGCTGGCTTTGTATGGATCTACAGAAGGGGGGAAAAAAATTAAATATGTCCATAGAACCAAACATTTTCTTACATTGTCTTCTAGTTTTTGTTGCTATTGGATTATAATATACTGGCATGTTTTATTAAATAATTGAATTCCTCCATGATTAGCCTGAAAACGTCTCAAAATAGCATAAAAAATAAAAACGACTGATAAGTATATGGCAATCTAATGCACATGTTTATTTATTAATTGCATAAATTGTCAACCATGGCTTATTTATTTCTCAATACCATAAACTATCCTGTAAAAATCACTTAGTTATCTTTCTTTATTTTACTTTTGCTGCAGTTGATATCATCATGGCAAGGGTACATGCTGCGTCCATTGTCTTTCTATTAACTTCATATTTTCAAAACGTTCTAGCATAAGTGATCTACCAAATGACAAAACGTTAACTGGCTCAGCAGCATTATCACCCTTAGATTACATAATCTGTGCTGATATTCCTAGAAAATTTTTTAACAATATTCAATATGACACTGCAGCTGATATTGTCCTATTCTTTTTTTTTTTTTCTTTTCCTCTTGAATAATCAAAAGTTCAGAACAAACACAAAACAAATTAAATTTAACAGGCCAATCTGCATAAAATGTACTAAATTATACTATTACATCACCCATCAGGCCCAGGGTAAGTGTGTAGGGAGTAGAGTGTCTCAGATTGGGGTCCAACATCCACCAATATGGTGAAAGCTATATCCAGAAATACTATTAAATTCATTTCTGGCTTCATGAATGATAAGTTCCATTAGGTGCCTTACAAATATTCTTCTATGCTTAAGCCATGTGGGAGGTCTTCCAACTTATAATGGCTGGAGCATGATCCGTAGTCCATATTGTGGGCACATAGTAAGAATCTGAATCGGCGAGTGGACATAATTTGGTGAAAGGGCAAACCGGTAACGTTGAAGAATCATTGAGAGTGCAATCTTAGTCTCTGCAACCGCAAATTTGGATCCCACACAACTTCGAGGTCCCGAACCAAATGGAAGATAGGCAGTGACATTGTTGTTTGTAGCTTTAGCCACGCCTTCTGCAAATCTCAGGCGTGAAGAATTGAACATCTTCTCCCAAAATTTGAGGATTGTAGTGGATTGCAACAATTGGAATGTAAATTTCTAAATTTGCAGGAACAACTAACTTCCCCAATTTGACCTGCCCTTGGCGCAAGAACAATTGGTGGATATAGCCGCAGAGCTTCATGGATAATCATGCTCATCTGCATTAAAAAAGAAAAAAAAAAAGGCACACATTAGTCCTTGCATATGGAAAATATGCCTCCTCAGCCACAAATTCTCAAGACACGAGGCAGGGGTAACGGTCCCTATCCCTGCCTCTATAGAATACATTAAGTTACAAACAAACAGAATATACAAGTACCTACTATATATTTAGGATCCTATCCCTACAAAGAATCACTCCGGCTATAACCATAAGAAGGAAAACATACTGAGAAAGAAAGAATGGTTTTAGCATCTATAAGACTTACAATCTTCATTCTTGAGAGACCATCTATGCTTGGATTGTGTTGGCCAAATAATTCAAAATCCTCCTTCCTGGCTTTTTCTTGCTAATCTGTGTAAACAGCTAGAAGAAAAATAGTCCAGGTGATTGAGCTTGCAGTCGTTTCTTGTCCAGTAACATAAAAAGTCTTGCACTCATCAATCATCTCTTCAACTGATATTCTCCTTGCTGTATGAGCATCATTGTTCTCATGACGTGCCTTTAACAGTAATCCAAGAAAATAACCTCCAAAGTCATCTGATTGGTCTACCAATGCTGCTTCCTCTCTTTTCTTTATCATGTTTATGATGGAACTTTGTATCCCTTTTTCTAGCTTGTCTGATTCAAAGTCATCTCATGCTTTCACAAATTTGCTGCAACAACTAAAACTGACCAAATAAATGCAAGACCAAGTTGTAATTAACACTGGTTGAAATGCTTTTATTCTCTAGAAGGCATAGCTAGAGGCAGATCCTGTACCCAATCACAGGAATCCTAATTTTAAACTTGTTTTTGCTAATGATGAGAACTAAGCGGGTTAGCATATCAAAAATATGCTGTTCTTCCAAGTAGTTGCTTCCAAAAGCTGTCCTGGAAATTATTTCTGATGTTAAAACCTTACATTCTCGGAATGCGTCAATCTCCTTGCTGTCTTGATGTTTCCATCTTTCAAGCATCATCTCTGCACTTGCAATCATAGCTGGAATCATTCCCTACGAAAAGAAAAATAAATAACTCGAGACCGCCCCAGAAAAACTATTGTTATACAACGCTAACAGAACTTAAAAAATGAGGAGAGTTATTTGTCTAATAATTCAGTAGTCCAGTGATTGCTTCTCAGTATACAAGGCCAGGGGTCAAACTCTAACAGCCTTATCCTCCATAAAAAAAATTTCAAGTGTACCATTAAAAAAGAAAAAAAACAAAGAGGACAGGAGACCTATATTTACTTTCAAGCACTCTGAATGGAAGGCATGATTAGATAGTTTACGAAGCTTAAACCACTTTTCTGAAGTACTAGTTGTTGCGGTGCCGTCCCCTAATAGCTTCTTTACATACTCTTCAGGTTCTTTTTTGGGGAATGCACCATCTTTGTTATTTAATATCTCTTTAATCAGGTCAGGTTCTTCGACCACCAAATGAGCTTGAGGACCATGCCAACTCAAGAAATTCCTCCCTGCAAAAATTTGTACCAAAAAAATAATAATAATAAAAGGAAATGTTTATTGGGTTCCAAGAGATTCGAGAAGAGAGGAACTTCAAGTGATGAAATTATTATATAATTAACAGTTACCATAAAGCTTGATCCATGAGTAAATATGTGGCAACACAACAGGTAAAAACTTATATGTGGCAACCATGGGATTTCTTAAGGCATTTTGTGTCAGATCCATAACCTCTTCGGAGTTACCATGCAAGAATCTGTAAGAAGGGCCTTTTACTCCTTGTGACCTCATCATATATTGTATGCGATGAGAAATGAGAGCAACGTCATCCAACGTACAGCACAACTTGACAGATAAATCAGCTGTAGAGTGCACATTACATCAGAACTAACTGTAGACCAACAACTACAAAAGCAGGCTCGCTGTTATGTGAAAGGCATTAAAGAATATTTAAGGGGGCAGTGGATGATGGAAATTAAAATCCATCACTGTTATGTGAAAGGCATTAAAGAATATTTAAGCTGGTAGTGGATGATGGAAATGAAAATCCATCACTGTTAAGTGAAAGGCATTAAAGAATATTTAAGGTGGTAGTGGATGATAGAGATTAAATCCATGCATTG
>CATIWR010278509.1:0-16411 GCA_949677035.1 Omphalea diandra
GTAATAAGGAAAAGGCAATCCTAAACTAAATAGGAAAACTAAGGAAACATTATGATTGGTCAACAAGATTAGACCAAGATACTTTCCTAATTAAAGAACAACTCTTCCTAAATAGAAAAGGAAAAGGATTCAACCTAATGAGGAAATCCTAATGGCATTAGGAAATATTACCAACTAAGAAAATCTTGTAAGAATCTTTGACTTTGGGCCTTATTTCCTTACTTACACGACTTGGGCTTCCTTTTACATGCCTTGGGCTTCTTTTTACATGCCTTGGCCAAATTGGATCATGCTTGGATGCTCTCCACAAGTTGGACTCCATTGTATTAATTTAAGTGCTTCATTTGAAGAGTTTGAGTTCCCATCAGCTTTCAATTGGCTTCACGCATCTTTTGCTCTTCCTAGGCTAATCAAAGTGTAATTCCTTATTGCATGAATGCTCCAATTACATCCTTAAACATCTTTAGCCTTCCTTTTATGATTGGGCCTTGAAATTGAAGTGGATCCTTTGCTAACTTGCCTTGGCTATTTGCATCAATTGTGTTATAAGCATGTTTAGGATCATTAATTAGACTAATTAATAACTCGACTAAAATTATAAAAGTACACCAAAGATGCGCAAAGGTTAGATCTTAATATCCAAGTAGTTTGGGGGTACCTAATCTCTTCCCTAAACCATGCCCAATTTCCAAACCCTATCTCTAATGGGTGAAGATGAAATGGTTCGTCTTATTGACTTAGATTAGATGAAATGGGCCTTCTGATTGAGTTAGATTAGATTCAAATTTTGTTTTCCCATATTCTTTTACTGACCAAAGTCAGGTGGCAACTCCGCATTACTTAAGGATGGCACCAATGTGTCATCCCATGTTTGGTCCCCCGATTACCACCAGTATAAACTTAAGGTTTTAAGTTAATATAAAGCTTAAAAAGATCCTTTGTTAATCCAAACCTATGCCATACCTTAAGGTCATTAACCAATGTAAATACCCTCATCCTCTCGATCCCCCATTGATGGATAAAAAGGATGGAGTAGCAAACAAGATTCAACTAGTTTAAGTGAAACAAACCAAGGCACTCATAGTGGCAACTCCAATGGGGACTTTAAAATTAACTTCATATTCAATCTCTAGTTCACTTTTAATATTTTATACATGTTATTGTTTAAAGCCCATTACATTCATATAGCCTACACACTTCACCATGAGCACTAGGTTGCCCCTATACAAACTCATGGTTCTTTAAACTTGGGACTTAAGCTCCATTTGGGCTTAGGAGATTGCAAAGAGGATTCATCACTCATAAGCCTAGTACCTTTGGGTATATGGAATAAGGGATTATGACAACCACCCCTCAAGCTTATGGGAGCCATCAACTATAACAACCTTTTAAACTATTAGGCACATGTAAGAGCCAATAGTACTTTGGAATAGGATACCAATACTTGTTTGCATTTCCTCCCCAAAGAAGAGTGAAAGTCTTGAAAGAATATGATTAAGTATCCCAAATGTAATAAGCACAAATGTTACATTAACCTTTTTTATGTAACTATCCATGACATGTAAATACTTATATGGCCCCTTTCCCGTGATGTAAATACTTGTTATGTACATCCCTTTCTCTTTAAAGGGATATCTTTTTTTTTTGTACACATTTGTTTGAATAATATAAAAGGTTTTTCCTTTTAGTGTCATTATGTATATGTTTCTTTGAGGATTTAACTCTTTTCAGTCTAAGATTGCCCTGCACGTTCTTTGCTCTATGATGGTATAAGAATAAGGCTCCTAGGAAAGAGCCATTAGACCTCATGTGTGGGAGGAATAAGGTTAGAAGGATCTTTTGTAAAGTGATTTATGCATACATGCATTAATTACTTGTTCATGCATCATATTGATAAACCTTATCTAGTTACCATCATAGCTCCATCCAAACCCTTGTGGAAGAGAAGAGGCAACCAACTTGTTAGGAAGAGTAAGACGTCGAGTCCAAGCTAAAAGGTTGACCTAATCTTGAAACTAACCATACTGTTTGAGGTCCTAGAATAGATAATGGTCGACTTTAATTACAAGATAGAGGAGATAATTATCGAAGAGGTGAACAAGTGCATAAAATATATTATGAAGAAAAGGGCGGCCTATGCTAATAGAACTGACAAAGGGAAAGCACCCCAATCTATGGTAATTGATGATGATTTATTCGGGATGAGAAAGTACCATGAAAGCAAGCTTGTTAAGGGAGTAGGGAATACTATTACAACTCTAGATAAATCTATGTAAAGTGAGAAGGAGAGCATCAATTTGATACCTTTGCCAAATAATTAGAGAATACATAAGGCTTTGGTTGCTAAAGGTTTGAAGAAAGGAATAGACATTAAGGAATTGCTTGTTTACAAGCCTGATAAGCTACCAACCAATTTTTGCATGCCCAAACTTCCCAAATTCATAGGAACCCAAAATCCAAAGAACCATGCTCATTATGTGTTAATCATGAATGCATCCATGGTCTCGACAAACACTATGTTGGAGATTTTTGAATTGTCATTAGAAAGGTCTATAAAAACTTGGTGCTTTAACTAGCTAAAGACTATCAGAGAAGATTGGAAAGCACTAGAGAAAGCTTTCAAGAGACGTTATGCTTGTAATTCATATCTAGCGGTCACATTGTAAGACTTGGAGTCTTTAAATCAAAATTTTAATGAAGGCTTAAATGACTACATTAGGAGATGGAAGAAGACAACTTCAGAGCTTACCACAAGACCCACAAAGAGAAAGCAAGTTTGAATGATTATTAAGGGGGCTCTACCATATATTAGCTCTAAAATCAGGGGAATGTTGGCCAAGAACCTTATAGACCTAAGAGAAATAGGTTTGCAAGCTGAAAAGTTAGAAACTAAGTCAAAAAGACAATATGAGGGAAGAAGAAGTACCCTGTCTTAGCCTCAGGCTAAAGGGGACAAGGCAATTGATGTCAACGTAGTAAGAACACCAAGATAGTTCACTAATTTAGGAATGCCTCTATCCAAGGCATTTGAGATACTACAAAAGAAAAGGGGTGTTGAAGTCTCTAGTTTTGAGACCACTCCTAATCCACTACCTAGGGGGTATGATGCCATTGTGCTTTTCATCATGGAGCATGTCACAACACTAATGACTGCTATAAACAATGAAATAAGATTTAGGATCATATCAATAACAAGACAATCATCTTGCCAAAATTTGGAAAGCCTAACATCTGAGGGAACCCTCTCCTAAGCTATCATAATGTCCCTCCCCCAAATTGAGGAACATTTATGATAGATTCAATAATTCCTGAGGAAGTTGTTATTGCCACTATCAAAAAGGTCTCGAAGAATGCATGGTTATTTGCACCATTAATCCTTGAAAAAGTTCAGAACAGGAGATATAAAAGACATGAAGAAAAGGGATGATCTAGCTATGGGAGGAGAGTGATAAAGAGAAAAAAATGAAGCAGGTAAGCCATGTGACATGTAATGAAAAATACTACCCTGACAAAGAAGCCCCTAAGGAACCAAAAGTTGAAAAGAAGATGGATGAACTCATTATGAAAGAGAAAGAAGATGACAATCTCATTGTCAAATAGTTGAAGTACATATTAGCCCAAATCAGTGTGTTAGAGTTACTTATCACCTCTCAGGAACATAAAAAGGCTATGGTCGAGGCTTTATCTAGTCTAATTATCTTGCATAAAGCTACTCTGATGGATGTTACTACATTGGTAACTCATAAGGGTAAAATCACTTTATTAAATGAAGATCTGCCATTAGAAGGAAGGAATCACAATCTGGCCTTGTTCATCCTACTTGAGGTGAAGGGGAGACACAAACCATGTGTGATGGTTGATGATGGATCTGGGATTAACATATGCCCATTGAAGTTACTGTACAAGTTTGGTTTGTCTAAGAAAGATTTAAGAGGTTTTGATAGTGTGATTCGAACTTATGATGACAGTAGGAAGCTAGCTTCTGATGTGTTCAAGACCTTGGCAAAAACAGGAATGGTGGAATTTATAATCTTGACATCCTAATCAACTTTTCGCTTTTGTTAGGAAAACCATGGTATCACTGATTGGGTGGTATGTCTTCCACTATTCACAAAAAGTTAAGATTCCTTATAAATGAGAGATTATGACAACATGTGCAAAGGTTAGGGAGATTGTATCAACTTTAAGCGTGGTTGTTCCACATCTTTGAGGGTTTCGAGTTGCTAAAGTGATTGAGTGGGTTGACCTAAAAGTAATAATGATTTTGAAAAACATGAATTTTCTACTAGGATAAGGGTTAGGGAAGAATTCTACTAGCATGTAAAGATTCCCACTCAAACAGTAAAGAAAGGATTAGGGTATAGTGGTGAGAGGTCGAGGCTAAAAGTGAGAAACTTAGATAGACCACTATCAGATTTCTTTATGAAAGAAGGTGGAGCTACTAAAGAAATCATTCAAGAGGCTGCTAAGAATGAGATATCACCAAGCATGATATAGATGAACTTGAAAGAGCCTTTTTCCAAATGGTTGTTAGTGAGCTAGGGTATCATAATTATTGAGACCCATAATAGGAGGAGGACAAGGGAAAGAAGAAAATGAAAAAGGGCAAACAAATTATAGGAATAGATAATGATCATGAGCCAAGTCATTTTTGTGGTTTTGTATGGTCCTCAGTCTACATGACCATGGAATGACAAAAAAGGGAGACCGATGAAGGGATGAAATAGTATTTGCTAGATCAAAAATTTTTGGCCATTGTTAAAGATTACGAACAAGAGGAATCTAACTTGATGAAACAGAGTGCACCCTTTATGGACCTAAAATAAGAATATACTAGGTCGTGTAAGTTCATTGAAACTACTTATACAGGGATAAAATTGAAGGATATTGAGAGTATAATTGTGAACTCCATTGAGGAAGTGGGTCACACAGAAATACAAGGTCATATAACAAAGACTGGGGCAACTATAGCAAAAGGTGCAACCCTTTAGGCATATTTCCTAAAAAATGAACTAGCAGGTGATCATATGAAATAAAGTTTTAAAGTGATTGTTAAACGTATCACTGGAACTAAAGATGGAACAAACGTTTCACAAGGTAATATGGGCATCTTGGCTAGTAGGGAGGAGAATGAGAAAAAAAATACAGGCATAATAGGTACTCACTATTACACTAGAGGAAGATATGTTTCTTGATTCTATTGATGTTCTTGTTTCCAATCTCTTTGAAGATGATGATGTATTTCTTTCTAAGTTTAAGGCAATCAATGATGAGTTTGCTTACTTGTGTAATGTGTTTCCTGATGGTAGTATGCATAGCACGCATCATTTCATAAGCATATTTAATGTTAATTTTGTGCATACCACTGCATTTAACCTTGGCACACAGGAAAATCTGAAAGTCTTGCTCATTACTAGTGATGTCACACCAAAATAATGAAGAAGGTTTGTACAACTAGTCAAAAAATATCAAAGGGTTTTCACTTGGACATATAAAGATATGCCAGGGGTTAACAGGTGAATTGCAAAACATAGAATTTTGACTTACCTACACATAAAACATAGAATTTTGACTTACCTACACATAAAACTAGTAAAGCAAAAACTTCAAAAGATAAGACCTGAATGGGCCTAGTTGGTTAAGGAAGAAGTAGTAAAGTAATTGAATGCCAAGTTTTGGAGGTCGTAGATTATCCTAAATGGCTAGCCAACATAGTGTCGATACCGAAGAAGTAAGGGAGAGTAATGATGTGTGTTGACTATAAGGATCTGAACAAGGCATGCCCAAAGGATGATTTTCCTTTATTGCACATAGACATGCTAATTGATAACACTATAACTCATGTTATGTATTCCATCATAGATGGATTCTCTAGGTATAACCATATTCTCATGACTATCATAGATAAGGTGAAAATGATGTTTATCACAGAGTGGCAGACATATTGCTATAAGGTGATGCCATTTAGGTTGAAGAACATAGGGGTAACATACCAACAAATGGCAACTGCCCTATTGCATGACTTAATCCATAAAGAGGTGGAGGTGTTTGTAGGTGACATGATGGTAAAGTAAAAAACAAGGGAAGGGCGCTTTAAAGTTTAAGATAAATTTTTAAAAACAGTCAGCGAGTATAACTTGAGGTTGAATCCTAAGAAGTGCGTATTCAAGGCCACCTCTAATAAGCTATTAGGACACATGGTCAGTGAAAAAGGAATCAAAGAGGTTCTGGACATGGTAAAGGTGATTTAGGATATGCTTGTGCCTAAGACAGAAAAGGAGATTTGAGGTTTTCTAGGGTGCTTGCAATATATTAATCGATTCGTAGCGAGACTAACTCCCATTTGTGAACTGACCTTCAAGTTGTTAAGGAAGTATCAACCATTAAAGTGTAATGAATAGTGCTAGAAGGGCTTTAAGAGAATAAAAGAATATCTAACTAAACCATCGATGTTGAAGCCACTAAAGCCCAAAAAACCATTGATGTTATATTTAATAGTAGAAGACAACTCTATTGATGTAATGTTAGCTTAGGAAGATGGAAAAAGGAATGAACATACAGTGTATTATCTTAGTAAGAAGTTATTGTCTTATGAAGAAAAGTATAACTAGGTAGAGAAGACTTGTTTAACATTAGATTGGGTGACAAAGAAATTAAGGCAATACTTTCATTCATACTCTATGGAAGTGGTTTCAAGGCTTGATCTCTTTAGGTACCTAAATAAAGCCCTATCCCTGATAGAAAGGTTAGTAAAATGGTTGTTCCTATTGACTGAGTTTGATATTAGTTATGTAGCTAAAAAGGTGATCAAGGGAAGGGTAGTCTAAGAATATTTGGCATAACAACCCCTTGAAGAAAGGGAACCCAAATTTTTTAATTCCCAGAATAAGGACTAGGAGTAATTGAGCCTTAAGGATGGAGAACATAGTTCAACAGGGTTGTAAACAAGAAAGGTGCATGTGTAGGGGTAATTTTGATTTTCGCAAATGTAGAGCTCTTTCCTATTGGTGGGAAGCTAGACTACAAGGTCACCAACAACATGGCTAAGTATGAGGCATGTGCACTTGATTTCATACTCTTAAAGCATATAAGGGTAAAGAAAACAAAGGTGTTTAGGGACTTACTATTAGTAGTCTCACCGGTGACAGACAAATGGAAATTGAAAGAAGAATGTTTGGGCCCGTATCTACAACATATAAAGAGATTAGTATAAAATTTTCAAAGGGTCACATTCCACCATCTGCCAAGGGAAGAGAATCTAATGGCCAATGCCTTAGCCACTTTAGTCTCTATTTGGAATGGGTCGACAACAATGCCCATGAAATTGCTAATCATGCTTCCATATAAAGAGTCATGTTATACACATAAAGGAGTGGTGTAGGTGTCAGTAGAGAATCATCCTTGATATTTTTATATACAAAGGAATTTAGAGAATGCAAAAACCTAAAGCAGTTAAGAAGAAGGATAAGGATGTGATTTGAAGGTTATCTTCACAATTAATGGTTTATGATAGGGTAATGTATAAGAGAATGCCTAACGAAGTTCGTTTGCAGTGTGTGGTGAAAGAAGAGGCCAGTAGAGTCATGAAAGGGGTACATACAGGGGTTTATGGTCCTCACATGAATGGAAAAGTATTGGCAAAGAAAATTTTAAGATTGGGATATTACTGGACTGCTATGGAGCGTGACTATATTTAGAAAGTTCGAAGTTGTCACGAATGTCAAGTTCATGGTAGTCTCAGTCATTTGCCACTGATTAAGTTGCATAATTTGACCTCACCCTAACCATTTACAGCATGGATTATCGATGTAATCGGAGATATTAAATTGGGTTCTATAAGGAAGCATAAGTATATTATAGTAACAGTGGACTACTTTTTAAAATGTGGAAAGGTTAAAGCATTTTATAAGCTAGGAGTAAAACAAATAGCACGATTCATCGAGAAAAGCCTCATTTGTCACTATGGCATACCGCACAATGTTGCCACAAATAATGGTATCAATTTCTAAGCAAAGGTCAAAGTCATGTTAGGAAAACACAGTAACTATAAGTCATCACTTTACAAGCCACTGGCCAACAGAGCAGTGGAAGTGGTAAATAAAAATGTCAAAAACATCTTTGCCAAGATTATTCAAATGTATAGTGACTGGTTTAAGAAGTTGCAATTTGTCCTACAGGGTTATCCAACTATGGAAAGAACATCGATGGGGATAACTCCATACTCTTTGCTATATGGGATGGAGGCAGTGCTACCAATTGAGCTAAAAGTGAAGTTCTTATGAGTATTGGTTGAATTTGACATTTCTAAATACCGATGGATGAGAAGTAGATTTGAACAACTAGCTTTATTGGATGAGAAGAGGTTAAAGGTCCTGTACGACACCTAATTGTATCAGGCTAGGATGGCTCGCACATTCAATAAGAAAATCAAGTCGAGCATGAAAAAGGTTGGTGATATGGTATTGAAGGCAATCAGACCACAGACTCAGGATCCCCAAAGAAAATTCAGATCAAACTAGGAAGGCCCTTATATGATCAAACATATGTACTCAAGTGGTTTAATGAAATTAACAAATATGAATTGTAATGAATTCACTGAGCTAATGAACCTTAATAGTTTAAAGAAGTACTTTGTGTGAGATGTGAGAAAAATGAAATTAGCCCACTAAGCTAAAAACCTAATAGGGCAGCTTAGGCAAAAGTTAAGGTATAAGAAAATAAAAAAATAGAAAGAAAAAAGAAAAAAAAAAGCTCGCTAAGTCGAAAACCCAAAAGACTGGCTTAAGCAAAAATTATGGAAGAGAAGAATAATAAATGTAAGTAAAAGTCGAAAGAGTGTGATTGACCACTAAAAGACCATGGACAGGATAGCTAAATAATGATGGGGAAGACATGGATGAATGATCAAAAGATTAGCAAGACAAGACATTGAGCAGGATAAGTGGATGATCTAATGTGCCAACGTTAAAGTAGAAATTATGCACTTAATTAATGTATAATGTGCAAAATGTAAATGATTTATGTTAAACATAATAATAGATGGAAGTACAATTGCACAATTAAAGTGAATCAATCATACACATTTTTGAACTAGAAGTAAATGTAAAACAATCTTTTTTATGAAAGATCATTGTCTACTATTTCCTATTGTAATGTTTATGGCTCTAAAGGTCATGCAACCATGCCATGTAGTCCATGTCATCATAAAGATAAGAGTCTTGACTAGTGTAAAAGTCATAGATGTAGCAATAAGTCCATGTAGCCTCAACTCTATCCAAAAAGCATTAGGATAAGGGACTCTACAAATGACAAAAGGAACTATGCCTCAAATTAAGGAGCACTGAATTGGCATACATGTGAGCTAGGTCATAAAACATGCCTAAAGACAAGATAAGAAGAATGGCATAATCTTCATATGTCCTCAAGGTAACACGCGATAGATTCCATGATAGGCAGCTCTAACGGATGTTGATGGTAGTGATGTAGAACATCCACATGGCCCACTTAACAATAGAAGCAGCGGGTCTCGTCAGGCAATAATTCAAATGATGTTGCAGGTGGTAGAGCCTTACATCTATGGTTGGGGCAGCCAATAGTCCCAACCTCTCTTACAACCATATATGAAAAAAAAAAAAGAAAAAAAAAGAAGAAAAGAAGGAAAAATAAAATATGCTCATTAGGTTGAAAACCCGAAGTAGCAACCTAAGTAAAAATGAACAGCTCGTTGGATTGAAAATTCATAAGGGTAGTCTAGGCAAAAATTAGGACAATAAAAAAGAAAAAATGGAAAAATTAAGCAAGAATCACAAGAAAAGATGTTACAAGAGGAACTCTTATTTGAAGTAATAGTGAGGTCCTCATAAAAGAATCACTAACATCAAGAGCAACTCCATTAAGTCCCATAAAGGTCCCTCCTTAATTTAACTCCCTCTAAAAGTTGTAAAATCTATAAATCTATCTCTTTATCCTCTCCATAGTAAATACTCACCCATCAAAATGGCTATTGCAATGTAAGACTAAGCCACTCAAGCATGGCCTTTCGAGGGGAAAAAAGTGATAAAAGGAGCCACGAGGATTTTCTCCTCACTCAAAGTGTACCTAGGTACCTCCTCATACCACATGTTGAATAACGTTACCGTCTTTCTGACATATGGGTAATCCAACTAGGGCACCATAATTTGATTTGCATTCATGATACGATAGTCCAAAATGATACCAAACTCCTCTAGCAAGGGTTAGATTTTCACATCTCTAAAGTGAAAGGTATGGGTCGTTGAATCCTATAAATTGTGGGCTAGCCATAGGAAGTGCGCATCAAGACAGACCAACGAAAGGTAATGATGAGTTGAGAGACCCACCGATGGTAGGTCAGGCTATATTTAAGGTGGGAGAGACCTTGTAAAAGTTCTTGACATAGTTTGGTGGCTCGAGATAATGGATGTGAAGAGCAAATCTGAAGTGGGTATTTATATAAGAATATATGATTGTTTAGAGTTTAACAATTATAAAAAGCCCACTAAATCTTTATAGCCATCTAGTTGGGCTATATAGACCTCATCTTGGCTTGTACAGGCCTCAATTTCTAGGAAGACTCATGCAGCATCTCCTTCATAATTTAGGCTTAGAATGACATTTGTGCATGTTTCAAAAAGCATACATGTAGAAGAATGGCAATGCACATTCAAAAATGCACAATCAGAGGATAAAATCATCTTTTTGAACTTAAAAGTCAAGGTATCAAAGTTTGATGAAAGAACAAAGGCAGTAATACCTCAAAATATCTTAGAACCTAAGTAGGCATCCAAAATTAAGGCTTTCAAATCGCCCCATAAAATGTACAACTGTGCGAAATATCAATCAAAATGTATTATACTGAAATGGAACAGGAAAAATGTTCTAAAAAGCTAAAATGTAAAAAGGGTCTTTAGAGCTCAACTATCCTCACCTCTAGAAGGAGTTGCCCCAAAATCCTCAGGCTCGCCATCTGTCGACACATACCCATGCTCCATAGATGCCTAAGCTAGAGTCTCAATCTCTGCCTCTGCCTATACCTCCACTATACATTAATCCTATTCTCCAATCTTGTAATTCAAGCATTGGATAGTCTCATGTTGGGGTGAGTAAGACATAAAACACTAAAGTCACAAATCATAAACATGCACACATGTGCTGTTATTATTTTCGTTGTACGCATTTTTTTTCTTACTAACTTCCATAGAGCACGTCTACTACGTGGATGATAAGATCAACCATAACCTTAACCTAGACACGAGGAATCTATAAAAAGGGGAAAAAGGATGCATCCTCAATAACAAAACTTGTATCATAGTTATTGTATGTTGAAATAAATGATAGAAACAATCATATGAGTAGTCTCGGCCAGCTCAAATGTGCAAGCAGATCAGGTGATCAATAAGGACATCATAGAGCCCGTTAGTGAAGCCTTCAAGGTCCACCAAACTATATAGCATTTATACAAACGAGGTGGAATTAGCTTTTTCCCCATTTGATGAACACAAGTCCTAAGTATAACTCAAAGATCAAGAAGATGATAATTCTTTAAATCTAAACTATATATCTAAAAAACTTGTTTCTAGCAACTTGGAATATATGATTTAAATAATGTTAATCTCAATCCAAAATTAACCAAGCAATTCAAGACCTAAATTAAACTAATTTTGTAAACTTATCAAGCTCACTTAACAATCTCACCAAGTCCACTCAAGAACTTAAGAAGAAATCAATCTTATAAAGTTTTAAGCAAAAATCATTTGTTCTCTCATTAAAACCAAATAGAGGCTTAAATACCCTTCATAAATGTTAAGAAACCCCAAAAAAACCCTCTCTAATTTACCCTTACATGTTCTGACTGAATTTACAACTCCTAAACCTATTAGGAGAACTAATCTCACTTTCACATAAAGACTAAAAGCAAATAATCCTATTAGTTGTCATGATCTTGCCTAAGTAATCCTATTGGTTGTCATGATCTGGCCTAACTAATTAGTATTAAACCACCTTATTTAAAGCTTACTTACCCAAATAAATAACTAACTACAGAATCATAACTAAAAGCAACATGATATTTAACCAATGAGGAGAATTCCTTATTGCAATAGGAAGATAATGCCAACTAAGCAAATCTAGCATGGATCTTTAACATTTGGGCTCAATTCCATGCTATGATAGAATGGTATTGGGCTTTGGTCCTCTCCATCAATTGGGCTCCATTGGATTAAATTAAGCACTCCATTTAAAGAGTCCAAGCTCCCATCCTCATGCATAGGGGCTTCATGCAATCTTTGGTCTATTTGGGCCAATTCTTTCCATATCTTTCCTTGGATAAAAGCTCCAAGTGTATCTTTAAACTTCTTTAGACGTCCTCTTATCATTGGGCCTTAAAGTTGTAATGGATCCTTATTAGACTTGACTTGGTCAAATGCTTCATTCCCTCCTTTCTCAAAGGATTTGAATCTTACCTTATAAAGAATAAGTCTTTCTACCCAGATCAAAGACTAATCTCATGAAACATAAAACAAGATTAGAACACACCAAAGACATAGTAAAAGAATGCAAAACAAAATGAAGAAGACAAAAGGAAGCACCTAAAGATGTCCTCCATCTAATATGAAGAAACACAAAGTTATCAAATTTCTTTTTAACAAAAACACTAGATAGAGAAAATCTAGGTTTTAAAATAGAACTAGAAATAAAAGAACATCA
Source organism: Omphalea diandra (assembly GCA_949677035.1). Taxonomy (NCBI): domain Eukaryota; kingdom Viridiplantae; phylum Streptophyta; class Magnoliopsida; order Malpighiales; family Euphorbiaceae; genus Omphalea; species Omphalea diandra. The sequence continues at coordinate 12,724 of CATIWR010278509.1, forward strand.
ATTAAAATTCAAAAAGCAACTAGAAACAAAAGACCCTTGAAATCAAAAGAAAACCTTCTTCCTAACCAATGCCTAAAGTAAAAAGAATCATAAATCAACAATCATAAATCATTGATTTAAAAACATTAAAAGAAGAAGAGGAAGCAGAGGAAAGGAAACATTTTTTATTTAAAGAAGAATAAAAAATGTTTTGACAAAAATTAAAAGAACTACAATTGCTAAAATCAAATTTAAAACAAAAGGAAAAATAGTTATCAGTAGTTAAACATTTTAAAGAATAAATGCAAAAACAATAGTTTGAAGAAGAAAACAAATATTCATCACTAAAAGAAAACCTAGTAAGATAAAAACAATGATTAAAAGAAGAATAATTATGCCTAGAAAAAGTAAAACATGTACAATTGTCTAAACAAATTACATAAGTTTGCAACCTCACTCTTCATTACAACACCATTATCACAAGAATTAAGAGTTAGGTCATCTTGCTTGCTAATATCTTCCATGAAAAACCATTCTTCATAACCTTACAAAAGAGACATAAAAGCACTATACAAAAGATTATAAATTTTGTTAGTAGTATAATACATCTCTTTAAACAAAAACATGGTTGTGGCCTTAGAAGAATCAATTTTAGTCTCACAAGCCTCTTTCAACGTTAGTATTTTCTTTTGAACACCCTCTCTTTTTTTATGTTCATCTATTCTTTCTTCTCCTTTTTCCATTCTTTGCTCGCACCTCTCATCGGTTTTCTCATAGCTCTCCTTTTGTCCTGCTAATTCTTTTTCTTATTTATGTTGCATTCTCTCTCTCTCAAAATTTATTGATCTTCATAAATTTGAGAAGGGGATAAAGAAGATAATATAATATGTCTACCCCCAAAATCAAAGTCATATACATTAGAAAACCCATCATGTTTTACCCTTCAATCATATTGCCAAGGGCAGCCTAAAAGCATGTGACTAGCTTGCATAGGAATAACATCACATGACACCTCATCCTTGTACTTACCAATTGAAAATGTTATCCTACCTTGCTTTGTAACTTTAATTTTGCCACATTTATTTAGTCATTGCAAATGATATGGTTTAGGATGCTTTAAAGTTGGCAATTTCATCTTTTCAATTAGGTGGGTACTAGCTGCATTAGTGCAACTACTACCATCAATTATAGCAAGACATAAGTTGCCATTTATTCTACACCTTGCATGAAATATATTTCGCATTTGCACATGCTCATCCTTTATTTGGTCATTTAAAGTACATCTAGTCATAAAAATATCTTTACTTGTTACCTCAATGGGGTCTTCTTCATCAACATCACTAGCATCTTCCAATGGAGGCATTTCAGTATCTATTTCTTCTCCATCTTCATCTTCACTAGTAATCACACCATCTCTCAAAATCATTATTCTTTTATTGGGGCAATCACGTATAACATGCCCTCTTCCTTGGAATTTGAAATAAACAATTGAGTTACTCTTATTGGGCTTATTAGATTCAGCCCTAGAAGGAAAATTGGGCTTCCATCGTTCCTTCCTTGGTGGTTCGACCTTATACCTCATGTTAGGCTTATCACCATTTTTAAATTTGTTAATCCAAGAAACTGAATTAAGACTGAGCCTAGATGGCTTACCCATTAGTTGTTTTTCCACCATTATAACTGTGGCATCCCATTTAATAAACATAAAAATTCTCCATTAGTCAATCCATTGTCATTTAAAGACCTGATTTAAATTTTTTTTATATTGTTTTTTTTCACTGTCTCTTGTTCACCACATAGTAACTATTTACAACAAAACATATATGGATAAATAAATTAAAATACTAATTGATTGCATACTAGCCCAACCTCTATTATATTGCTAGATAGCAACTTCAAAATGTATACTGAATTCAATCTTTATTCTACTCTTCTTGAAATAAGATTTCATACAAAAAAGTGAGTTTGCATACTCAGTAAGTAAATGCATATCACTCAGTAAGTAAATGCATAACTATACTTCAATCTCAAATAATTTAATAATTTTTAAACATAAATAACTCATCATTATATCCATGTACAAAATAAAGAGTTTTACCTCTTAAATGCCACATAGGCTATCAAAGGTTATTGCCACACATGCTGTCAAAAATTGCTACCACATAGGCTATAGATATCACTACCACAAAGACTTTCATTTTTAGTTGCCACATAGGCTATAAATATTATTATTTTCACACAGGTTATTATATTTTATTTCCACAGGCTATAGATATTATTATTGCATAGGCTATCAAATGTTATTGCCACACAAACTATTATATCATTGTCACACAGACTATCAAATGTTATTGCCACACAGGCTATAGAACTCATTACCACATAGGCTATCAAATGTTTTTGCCACACAGACTATTATATCATTGTCATACAAGCTGCTGCCACATAGTCTATTATATCATTGCCATATAGGCTGTTGCCACACAAGCTATTATATCATTGCCACACAGGTTATCAAATATTATCGCCATATAGGCTATCAAATATTATCACCACATAGGCTATCAAATAATATCGCCACGTAGGCTATCAAATATTATCTCCACATAGGCTATCAAATATTATCGCCACATAGGCTATCAAATACTATCGCCACATAGGCTATTAAATACTATCACCACATAAGCTATTATATCATTGCCACACAGGTGGTCAAATATTATCGCCACATAGGCTATCAAATATTATCACCACATAGGCTATCAAAAAATATCTCCACGTAGGCTATCAAATATTATCTCCACATAGGCTATCAAATAATATCGCCACGTAGGCTATCAAATATTATCTCCACATAGGCTATCAAATATTATCTCCACATAGGCTATCAAATATTATCTCCACATAGGCTATCAAATATTATCGCCACATAGGCTATCAAATAATATCGCCACGTAGGCTATCAAATATTATCTCCACATAGGCTATGAAATATTATCGCCACATAGGCTATTAAATACTATCACCACATAGGTTATCAAATATTATCGCCACATAGACTATCAAATACTATCGCCACATAGGCTGTCAAATACTATCGCCACATAGGCTGTCAAATACTATCGCCACATAGGTTATCAAATATTATCGCCACATAGGCTATCAAATATTATCGCCCACATAGGCTATCAAATATTATCGCCACATACTCTCATTCTCAAGTCATAATTTATCAACATCTCATGAAAATAAATAAATCAATAATATAACAATCTTTCATCTATGTATGCCACAATATCACCACATTAAACAACATTTCATTCCATTGAGTATAAGTTCATGGCATTTAACCAATCACACATATAGTACCATTAGCTATTTACTTACCTCCTCCTTCAAGCTTATTTAGTCGTGGATGGTCCCGGCTTATTATCCTCAATACCTCGAGGACCTATTTCAATACACCAATTCAATTCATGATGATAAAGCAAGATTTTCATTTTGTTATGCAACTATGACATGATTCATGAAATGGTCCTAGTATTTATGCATATTTTCCTTATATGGCAGCCTGAGCTTGCTATACTCTCATAGCAATAACTCCAAATATACTCATCCAAAATTACTTGATTCTTTTTCTTTCCAAATAAACTGGACACATAATGATACAACATATTCAAATTTCAAGCCAATATCAGACACATAGAAA
>CATIWR010278526.1:0-16083 GCA_949677035.1 Omphalea diandra
TACCCACAACGTTGCTCTCTCTAATTTTGTTCTCCAACGGATACCTGGGACGTTTGGCATGCTATGATTGTGGACTTGGTTCCCTCTTCAATCACTTTGCAATTTGCAGTCGCGACTGAGGCGTGACACATATCGCGAATTTATATGTGATTCAACAAATGCTCCTTCAGCTGATTCGTGGCTGCAAATTCGCTCGCGAATTCCTCTGACCTAGCTTTATCTATTCTTATAATAGTGTTGGGGTAGCAATTTAGGGGATACCGACCACAAATTTGGATGTTCTTCTAAAAGATGGAGATTTTCACTTCCATAGAAAATAACTCTTATAAACTGTAAAAACAACACTTAAAGTTGACATTAGAACTTTCAATCGATATTGTCAAGATCAAAAGAGAGTTTTGACTTAGGTTTGAATAACCTAGTCTAACAATCTAGATTGAATATCAAAGGATAAAGAATCAATTATGTATGCTTTTAAGAGAATGATTTTGAAGTCATTCAAATCTTAAGTATGAAATTGCTACCCCTCAATCCATACTCCCCCTTAGTTACTCTAATAAGACCAATGTCTTAGCTTATACAAATGTAGCTCAATTTTCTCTCCCCTTTTTGTATATTCCCTATTGGTATATTTAATCAATTATCTCTCTCCCTTTGTCAAGATCGAAAAGAGAGGAATATGAGGGAATAAGAGAGAAAATGGGAAATATGAGAGGGAATGACCACAAACTTATCAATACATGGATATATCAAGCAATAAAATTCTCCCCAAATGTATGCATAAATATATTAAGTTAAAAACATAAGGGATAGGAGATACATTACATGTTTAGTATCAATGCCTTGATACTAAATAACCATTTGAAACTTTTATCCCTTCTTCACATCTCCATTCACCTTTAGATTTTCCATGATGAGAATTTGGAGAAGGAGTCCCCACCCTGCAATATCAAATAGTTTTCTTTGGTACCCAAACATACTTGGGTCTTTGGGGGTTAGTCTTGGAAGGGTCCTCCAATTTGAGGTATGCCTTCTTAATATGGCAAAATACATTGATATGCCCATATCTCATGCAATAACGACATTGGAGCTTAGACTTGTGAGTCTTTCTCCTATGCACAACCATAATATGAGTAGGGAGACTTTTCATACTTGAGTGGTGAAAGTGTATGCAAGTGAATGAGTGATTAGGAGTAGAAGAGAATTTATTATGTTTGTGTGGTTGAACATGTTTCTTGTTATAAATGTAAGCATAATTTGCTCTTTGAGCCTTGGCTTTTGAGCCTTAGGGGGTCTTTCCTTTGCCTTTAGGCATAGGTGGTTTAATGCTTGGGGCACCTCTCTTCCTCATGACCTCAATACTTCAAGTTTGAGGTGTTGAGGCTTTAATGAATGTAGTGGGTGAAGAGGCTACATTAAAGCCTAAACCATGCTTAACTAAATGTGGTTTTTGGGATTCAATTAGTGTATCCAAAGTTTCCTTCCCCTTATGAAATTTAGAGATGGAGTTTCTAAGTTCTATAACTTCATCTTTTAAAGAATTATTTTCCTTTCTCAAAGAGTTAAGAGAGGATGAAGACTTAGAAAGACTCTCTATAAATTTTTTGAGTTCTTTATTAGAAGTCCTCAATTCACTTACAAGATTATTCAAGGATTTAAATTCATCCTCTAACCTGGAATATTTTTTGTTGTAAGTTTTCATTTCTAACTTATATTTGTCACATTTCAAAGTGAGAGCTTCTAAAATCTCATCATCTATATCATTAAATGCATCATAATCATCATAAGAATGTGGAGAAGTACTTTCCTCTTTGGAGGAGTCCTCTTGAGCCATGAAGCAAAAGTTTGCTACTTCATCTCCATCTTCATCACTTGAATCATCATCCCAAGTAGTCTCAAAGGACTTCTTCTTTTCCTTGTGATTATAGGAAGATGACTTTCTTTGAATTCTTCTTTCTCTTCTCCTTTTCATTAACTTTTTGGCCCTTTTTGATATTTTAGCAAGTTTTTTTTCTTCTTTATCACTTTCATTTGAGTCACTTGAGCTTGAATAATCTTCTTGAGCTATAGAGGCTTGATCTTTCTTCTTCTCTTTGTATCTTTGTCCCCTTAGCTTTTTTATCTCTTCGTCTTTTTTTGAGAGCCATCTCATGAGTGAGAAACTTACCAATGAGGGCATCGGTTGGAACTTTCCCAATCTCTGGATTGAACTTTTGAATACTGCATACTCTTGCACCAAATTTATTTAATGTAAGAGATTTGAGGATTTTAGTGTTTACCTCATAGTTGGTAAGAGTCCTTCCAAACTTTTTCATGTTTATGACAATAGATAGGAGTATAATTGTCATTTCGATGATGCTTTCATGGTATTTCATCGTGAAGAACTCCCACTCTATCACATACATCTCCAACCTGCTTGATTTCACAAGAGTTGTGCCCTCATGATAGTTTTCTAGTGCTTTTTATATGGCATGTGCAGTTTGGTAATATTGGACTCTTCCAGTTTCTTCTTTTGACATGGAGCTTAGGAAAATAGTCATTACCCTCTTGTTCTTTCCATTTGCCTTCCTTTGTGCTTCACTTCATTCTTCTCTTATAATTGCCACCTCTACTTCTTCAACCATCTTTTTTGGAGGCTTCCACTCATCAAGTATATAATCCCATAAGTTGATGAGATAGCTATCAAGATAGATCTCCATTTTATGCTTCCAAAGAGCATAATCATTGCCATCAAAGTGGAGATTACGATGAGAATGGACTCTTTATCGTGCCATTGATCTTTTCTCACATAATTAAAGCTTCAATTGAGACTTGGCTCTGATACCAATTGTTGGCCCTAGTACACAAAAAATGGGGGTTGAATTAGTGGCAAATTTGAAGTTTTAATTTTGGAGGAAGTACACAAGAATGAAAGATTAGAGAAAAGGTAAGGGAATAATGAACACAAGAGTTTTATAGTAGTCTGGGTATTAACCAACCCTACATCCACTCCCCAATTCACCAATTAGGTATTTCACTCAATCTCTAATGTTTTACAAGCTTATACTCAACTTAGTGTTTAGGCTCACACCAAACCTTACAAGTGTTTTCTAAGGCTCACACTCAACCTAGGGTTTTAGGCTTACACCAAACCTTACAAGTGTTTTCTAAGACTCACACTCAACCTAGTGTTTCAGGCTCATACCAAACCTTACAAGTGTTTTCCCAGGCTCACACTCAACCTAGTGTTTTAGGCTCATACCAAACCTTACAAGTGTTTTCCCAAGGCTAACACTCAACCTATACAAGAGTTTTACAACTAGGCTAACTCTCAAACCTATACAAGAGTTTTAATACTAGGCTAACTCTCAGACCTATACAAGGTGTTTAAAGCTCACACCAAACTATTTACAAAGAAATAAAGAATTAAAGTTGAGAAATAACTTTGCAAGAGTTTTGGCACTAGCAATAATTCTTCTCTTGCATTAACATCAGTTTGGTGGAGAATTTATAGCCCACATGCACCAAAGAGACGTTACTCTAAAACTATAAATAAATCTCTAAGATGTGCTAGGCAGATTCAGCATTAAATGCTTATCAGGCTGAAGTCACGGTCACTAGTACCTTTTCGCGATCACAAATTTCTAATTACGGCTGAAAGTACCATTTGTGTCTAACAGCTAATCCACGTGGCAGCTCGTCATTGGTCCACTAGGAAAATAAGTCGTTGCATTCTAATTGCTCACAAAAGTCATGGTCGTGATTCAACGCGAATTCTTCTGTTTGAAGGAGAGTTTTCATCTTCATGAATCGAGGTTGCTACCCATAATGTTGCTCTTGCTAATTTTGTTCTCCAACGGATACTTGGGACACTTGGCATGCTATGATTATGGACTTGGTTCCCTCTTCAATCACTTTGTAATTCGCGGTCACGACTGAGGTGTGACACATACTGCAAATTCATCTGTGATTCAACCAATGCTCCTTCAACTGAGTCACAACTGCGAATTTGCCCATGAATTCCTCTGATCCAGCTTCATCGATTCTTATAATAGTGTCGCGGTCATGATTTAGGGGATACCGACTGCGAATTTGGATGTTCTAAACGATGGAGATTTTGACTTTCATAGAAAATAACTCTTATAAACTGTAAAAACAACACTTAAAATTGATATTCGAACTTTAAATCTATATTGTCAAGTTCAAAAGAGAGTTTTGACTTAGGTTTAAATAACCTAGTCTAACACCAGTTTAATTGGTCATCAATTCTTTCTCTAATTGATAGTTTTTGTCAATTTTTTTGAAACTATGTATAAATTCAAATTTATTTGATTGGATTATATGTACTAAAAGAATGGTTAGAGTATAATTTTATGTTGCTTGTCTTTGTTTTCATTTTTAAAGATATTCTAGTTGCCTATTTTAAATTGAACCAGTCCAACCGAGAACTGGCTAGTCAACCAATTCAAGCTCCAGTCGAATTTTAAGAACATCGGTTACCACTGAGTATGACTAAGATTAATTAATAGGCAATATCTAGATTATATTTCAAGACTATCCAACCTTTTTGTTACTCATTCAAAGATGGATTCAAAGTTATACATATCCCGAAGAAATTAATACGACATTTTTTTTATATAGTTCATTTTATGTATCATATTTATTAATTATTTCCAACTTGTTACCATAAATACACCACAATATAAATATATAGAGTTAATCACTATTAACATCCTGACGTTTGTCGTATTTATAAGTCATCTATCATTTTTAAAACTATACTAATCATCTTCAATGTTTGTGTCATTGTACTAAAAAGTTCTTTCATCATTAAAAAAGTTTTTTTTTCTATTAATCAAAGAGGTTGAAATCATATTTGTATTTTTATTTTAATGATAAAAATACTCCTTGTGAGATATTAGCGGCAATTAATAGAAGGAAAATAAGGGAAAAAAGCATATTTATTAAGGCTTAATGAAAAAATTGGAATTTTTTTTGTGTAAAGAGCTATGCAATCTGAAACAATGAAGGCATAATGTCTGGAGGAAGCATAAATTCAGTTAAAAATGGAAGGGAAGGAAAACACTGTAATATTATGTATGCATGTGGGAAAAGGTATGCCATCAAAATTCCTGAGTTGGCGGAGAATCCAAACAAGTTGTACTACTCTTGCATCGATAAGGTTTATGGATGGTGCATGACAGCTGAGACATTTAGTTATGCAGCGACACAAAGTGTTGACATCCCACCTATTAGGCAGAGACAATTAGATTTTACCATTGAGTTGCAAGTTATGAAAGATGAAGTTGTACAACCAAAGGAAGAGAATTTCATAATGTTATTAAAAACGCAAACCATTGAGGATGGATTGAATTACTTGAAGACTTATATTTTAGTTGCATTGATGTTTATCTTGGTGTTTTTTTTTTTTTTTTGTTCTTGTTTTTGTACTGGTATTATTATTAAAGGATTAGTCTTAATATGGGGTAAGATTACCAATGGGAATGTAATAGATATGGGAAGGTACAAATGTTTAATACGATGGATTTTAGTGATATTAAATATGGACACCTATTTTAATTAATTTTGCTATTTAATGCAAGATAACAATAGCTATGTGTCTTTATGGACCGGTTTAATGCCATTTTATTTAATTTTGTTATTTACTACAATTAATGGCATTTTTTTATGGCGAAAATGGATTATATTTTGAGGTACAATGTAATATAATAGTTTTGAAACAAAAGGGCAAAGTATTACAATGGTTTTGAAATATAGGGACTAAATAGTGTAATAGTTTTGAAATGTAGGGACTAAATGATGTAATTGTTTTAAAACGTAAGGACAAAGTGAAGTAATTATGGGAATTATGGCAATGTACTGACTTTATGTTCAATGTTAAACCTAATTATGGGAACTGTGGCACAATGTCAAGCAACATTAATTCATTAACAAAATGTGACAACTTATGGTAATTATATTTTATAAGTTAGGAAGTTTATGTCAATATACTTAAATATTATAATGTTATTTTTCTGTATGCATTATAATAAATAAGTACATTGACCCAAAAAAAATTCAACTGTCATTAGCACAAATGAAGAATGTCAAAATTAGCATTTCTTCATTAATATTGCAACAAAAATAGGTATGAACAACAAAAAATTTACAAAAAACATAATTTCTTCATTTTGAATTATAATCTTTAACATGTCCTTTGTTAATTGTTGTTAGCCCCTCCTTGAGATTAATTTGTTAAGGTTACAACCCTTTCTTATATTCTTCGATCTCTATTTTGATTGGTATTCTGCATTAAACAATCTAAATAGAACTTGTAATTTTACAATCATGAAATAAAGGCATCAAAATAATTAAGGTGACTAGGAATAAATACTCATTTACTAGTATCAACATAAGTTCTTTTTTTTATGTCCCTTCCTCCCATATTTCTTATAAGTCAGTGTTGTTCTTAGTCCTAATATCTTATTGTGGTCTCTCTCTTTTTTGCCTTATCCTATTTCTCTTAAGCTTACTTGGTTTTTTCGTTATCTTTGGTGGTAAAATGAATGCAAGTCACCCTATCACTGTCATTTTTCTTTTATGTAACAAACACCCCATCTCCATAGCATAATCAGCTAAAACATCTCTATACTTATGAGCATCCTCAAATACATGCCCAACTTGGAATACAATATCTCCTACCCTATCCCACTTCCATTCATTGGCATAAATATCATCATAATCTACATTCCTTTTCCTTTTCCTCGTTTTTTCACCTCACTTGAACATCTGCTACTTTATCATCATCATCAGATTCACTTTGTACTGTGGCCCTCTTTAAATGATCTAAATTAACATCATTTAATCCATCATCAACCTGTATAAGCTATAAGTATCATTGATGTCATCTAAACTTGTATCACTATCCTCAATCTCACCATTGATCTCACTTATTTCTCCATTTTATTATAGCCAATCATAATCATCATTGTAAAAAAAGAAAAACTCATCATCCCTAAACCTAGTCCTAGTTGTTCCATCATCATGTACTACCCTACTACTCCTCATAAGTCCTTTACCTCCGCTTTCTTATTCCCTAACACTACTGCCTCCCTTTTTCGGTCCCCTAACATTATTGCCTCTTTTATCAAACCTACTGATCCCACTACCCCTAATATTAGAAGCTCTAGTACTAGGGTTTTCAATCCCAACGTACCTTCTCCCACTATCAGACCTAGTTCTTTGGATGACATTAGGCTGAGATTATACATTAGGCTCAGTTGGGCTAGTGACATTAGGTTGAGATTGTATGTTAGGTTCAATTGGGCTAGTGTCATTGGGCTGAGATTGTACATTAGGTACAATTAAGCTAATGTCATTGGGCTCAGCTTCCACTTATGGTTCATTAGGCTCATATTTTGTCATTAGGCTCATGTTCCATTTCTATGTCATTGGGCTTATGTGTTTTTATGTACTTAGGCTCACATGTTTTTGTTTAATTAGGCTCATGTGTTTCTACCTCATTGGGCTCATCTATTTTTGTCTCTTTAAGCTCAGCTTAACTATTTGAGTTATTAGGGGTAAGGTGGCATTTATATCATATTAGGTTCAATTGGATGGGTGTCAATTTCCCTTTCACTAGGACCCATAAGAAACTCACTCTCATTCACCCCATTAGAACCAATATTAACCTTATCTCCAACCTACTCTTTACCCTCATTCACCCCACCCAAACCCTCATCCCATCAAAACCCATATTAATCTCATCCCTAACTTGCTCCTTACCCTCATGCACGACACAAGGAACCATATTAATTATGTTTAACTTGCTCATCACCTATATTCACCCCAACCAAACCCACATTCCCTTCGCTAACCCTATTAAAACCAATATCATCAAGTGCCTGCAGTGGTACTGCATCCTCAATTATATAAAATGGTATGTCAAGGTTGTCCTTATACAAGTGATGTTAGTTATGTGCCCTAAGTCAATGCTTGTAATGAATATTTTCTTAATTATGTCATTGTATTTTATTAAAATCTCTTTTACTTACGACTAAATGATAATGTCCATGAATATTCAATTCTACCTAATGTCATCAAGTATATAACTTGATAGTAAAACCTTTAGGTGTAAAGAATTATATTCTAAATTGTCCCTAATCGGTCATTATTGTTGGGATAATAGTGAATGAAGATTAATATGTGTTTGATTAATGACTATATTTTATTAGTCATGGATATGAGATATTAAATCAAACATATAGATGCATGTTTAAGAAATATTGCATTAGACCGATCTACTAGAAGAACACTACATAGATAAACAGTTATGAATGATTCTAATGCAATAATATTAACTTAATCTTCTGATATGAAAATCACCATGGATTTCAATATGATAAACTTTATGTTTTGATACAGTCCAACATTATCTTTAATATGATAATTATACAGATTGATATTGGACATAAAGTAAATCATATAGAGGAATATGAGTGATTAAGAAGGAATTTGTCCCTCATATATTTATGAAACATCTATCTCATGGCCCCTCGATAAATTAGAATGAAGAGATTGCATGACCATGAGGTAATGAATTAATAAAGGTTATCAATGTCATTTTACATCAGTCTACTTGGAGATCGAGAAAGAATTAAAACTATGTAAGGATGACATGATCCATGCTTTATGTTCAATTAAGATATAATGTGACAAAAGGATTATAATACTATTTGTATAATAGGTTAAGTCGAATTATTGACTTTCACATAATTTGGGTAGTCATAATATCTTACTAGAGACCACTTATGACTTGTGGACCATAAATGAGTTTTAAGCCATTACCAAGATTATGTGAGCCTACAAGGTCGCACACTTAGAATAAACCCAAAATGAAATAGTATTTTCTACTATCTCTAAATATATATTAAGATAATTAGAGATATTATTTTGTTAGATATCCTTATCATTTTAAGGGTTAAAACAAAGAGAATATTTAGTTATATGTACCTAGAAAATATACAATTAACGTATATATCTTAATAGTTAAGATATATACACACGTTTTTAGGGTTTGTAAGAGACAAAAAACATTCACATTTTAAAAAAAAAACATTTTAAAGAGAGAAGAAAAACCTAGTGCTAGCACACTTTAGTTTTGGAGAGAGCCTGTTCGTGTGGATACTTGCAAAAGACATTCATCAATTTAGTAACATCTAAATCTGACATTCTACACTTCAAGCTTGAGGTTGGGTGTTATCGGTGCAAACCTCGTCTCTACCTTACCACAAATTTGTCACCCTTTCACATGAATTTGTATCATTTGCTTTCTTTCTTTTCAATTTAATTAAATCGCATAGATCCTTAGTGGGATTCTATGTATAAAAGTTTTTTGTTTTTCATTGCATTTGTTCTACAAATCCTAACAAGTGAAACATAGTAATTACATCTTTATCTCTCACAATCCTAAGACCATTACCACATTCAATTATGATAAAATCAGAGACAATTTTGTAAAAATAACCTAAAATAGACACCAAGTAAATCTAATCTAATATACTTATGAGGATTCACAAATAGCTTCAACTTTAACTCCTCCTCGTAATTAAAATATAAAGTGTATTCCTTAGCCACCAACATTTGTATTGAAATAATTAACAAAATATTTATATTTACACTACTTTGATTTGCATACATCACTTTTAATTGCATACATCAACTAAAACAACTCTTTCTACTATATGTATATGCATAATGCCAAGTGTTGCTAAGACCACTAAAGGATTACTTTCAATATTCTAAACACAATATTATAGCTTGGAATACACTCATCAACAATAACTACTCATCATAAAATTTGCATGCATTGTCTAATAAAGACTGTATATGCCATTCTTTAATAAAGACCTTTCTTTTTTTAACAAGGAGATACTATCTTCATACCTTTTTCCTAGATTTGTTGCACTTCGATGTTGCAGTTTAGCAATTTTGCTTTATAGTTATCAATTGGTTCTTCTTCTTATTCTATTAGTAGTTTTCGCTAACAACAAAACTCATGCGCATTTGAAATATGTTGCAGTTTCACAACTTCATTGTTAAGTAATTCCAGAATTCAAAAAAAAAAAAATGCAACTTTTAAAATATTGAAGAAAGGTAGAAAGGGAGAAATTTGAGAACAAAGGGTTTGTCATTCATTTTTTTTTTTTACTGTTTGCAGTGTTTAGGTTTTTATATGAACTGCATGATTGTCATTTCATATGAATTTAGCAGAAAATAGCTTTTTTTTAATGATAAAAGGACTTTTTAGTGTAATGGGGCAAATGTGATGAATGACTTAATATAATTTTAAAAAATGAAGGATGACTTAGTTAAATATGACAAGTATCATAGAATTTATAATAATTATCCCTAAATATATATGCAACCATAGTGCATAAAAGAAAGACAATAATAATACAAGCTAACAGAAAAGTGAAGTTAATAAATTAGCGAGGGATTATGGTCATCACTAGTTTGTCAGCAAGCTTTCAAAAAAAAAAAAAAAAAAAAACTCTCGATGTTAATCCCTCAATAACTGATGCCTTCTGACTTTGTGGTGACTTATCTCTCTCATATCAACTCAGTTCATACACCATTAGAAATCATATTTTGTTGTTAAAGAATGTAATTAGAATAAATGTTAAAGAACGTATTAGAGTATACTTAGCCTTAAACACTAGTTATGTGAACAATATGAACCTGTTAAATAAAAAATATAATAATTATGATGAGAACAGAATCATTTACAATTTAAAAATAAACTAATGCATTTTAAAAAGGAAAAATAAATTTCAAATATAACATCTTCACGAGTGCTAAGTAACCAACTTATGTTTCAATAAGACTTTTTGTAATATAAGTTAGTTGCAATAATAAAAATATTAGATTTAGCATTTGTATGTGTTCCATAAATTCATCTCTTTTTCTTATATTTGTCAATAATTGATTCCTAATCATAACGTTATCCGTTAACTTTTTATTCTTATTCAATAAATTCATATTATTATCAAATGCGACATTTAAGACTAACTCACATATATTTTAACTAAATTTTCTAATATCATTCTATGGACTCCAACACTAATTTAAATATTAAAAAAAATGTCAATTGTGTTGAAAAATAGACAAGTTGCTAAAAAAAAAGAAGATAAATGATAACGAGTATGGATTACTTTTGATTTTTTTTTAGAAAAAATTTGAGATACGAAATGAGAATAGAGTATAGAAAAATTGATTATATAATGAGAAGGAGATAAAAAATTTTATAGCTTGAAACTAAAGTTAATATAAGAATCCAAATATAAACTATAATGAGAGAGAATGTCTATTATCAAAAAAAATAAATAAATGTTACACCTTACTTATATTAATATAATTAGATATCTCATAGTTGATGTATTTCCCACAAACATTTTTTATATTGTTACATGATATGGATATGCAAGAAGGTATCTAATTATATTAATATTAGTAAAGATTTAACTTCAATTTTAGATACATGTTACATATTCTTTCTTGTTTTAGTTGATATTTGGATTCTTATGTCAACATTAATTGCAAATTATAAAATCTTTTAGCTCCTTTTTAAGTCTTAATTCATTATTTCTGCTTTATATCTAATGCTATATAATTATTTTTATTTAATATTCATTTTATCATTGTTATTTTTATATTCAAAATTCACCACACCACAAAAATTACTAAATAAAAATGGTAAAAGTGTGTTTTTTATATCTTATTTTATTATTTATTCAAATAAAGAATAAAATAAAATATTATTAATATTAATATTTGTAAGATTGAATTTTCTCTAATTATAGTGTTTCTCTATTTTTTTTTATTTTCATTGTTATTATTATTATTGCAATTATAAGCCAAAATGGAGACTAAAAATCAGCTAAAAATAGAGAAAACAAAGGTGGAAATTAACAAATATGAAGAAGAAGACTAATATTCATAGACACACTACACGATAACACCCCCAAAACCGTCAGAATCACAAGTTTCTACAGCAACATGCAAACGAATATAATGGAAAAAAAATGATCAATTGGCACGAGCCCCTATTTTAAATAATATGAAAGATGTTTCAATACGTCTTTATGAAAATAGTAAAATTACTAAATCCTTAATCAATTTGCTTAAACAAAAATACATAAATACTTCTGAAACATATGTTCAAATAATGTTAGAAAAATATAATGCCACTAAAATATCTGAAAATGATGTCATTTCTAAATATATTCAACAAATGAAAATCATTGCTAAAAATTTAACAAATGTAGGTCATGTTACTTCAAAAAAAATACAAGTTTGTACTATGTTAATTACTTACCAAAATCTTAGACAACTGTAGTGACATCTATTATATATGGACAACCAAATTTATCTATGGATACTTTAACATCCTTATTAGTTCTTGAAGAGGAATGAAAGAACAAATGGAACAAGAAGAAAAGTTGATCCACTTCTATTCGAAGATATTAAGAATAATAAAAGAAAATAATAATTTAAATTAAAAAAGAAAGATTTAAGAAACAATTTAATTTGCCAAATAAGAATAAAGGATTTTGTTTCAAATGTTATAAAATTGGTCATTTCATGCAAGATTGCAAGGACATTTCTAGGCCATCTAAAGAAATAAAAATGACCATCACTGAAGCAATGTTCACAGAACAAGGTGACTACTCTTGATGGATTGATTTCACTGCGATAGGACATATCTCTGTTTTATGTGAAAGCTTTGTGGAATTCAAAGTCATGAAACTAGGCAAGCATAAGTTATATATGGGCAATAATACTTATGTCAATATACTAAGTGAGGGAAAATGTAAAGTCGTGTGATAGTATAGGTATAAGTATAATTTTAAGAGATGTATTGTATGCTCTGAATATCCATAAGAACCTAATATCTATATCTCCTTTAGAAGGAAAGGTTATGAATTTAGATCTTGTAAAGGAAAAGTAATCATAGGAAGAAATAATAAGGTTCTAATAAAGGGCATCCGAGTGAATGGATTGTACAAACTTCTAGGTAATAATAATATCAATAGAATTTTAGAGTATTTTCTAGTCTTAAATGACAATAATTCTTTTTTATGGCACCTATAATTAAGACACATCAATAAATATAAAATATTGAGAATGAGCAAATATGGCTTAATCTCAAACTTAGTAAATGTGACTTTTGATACTTATGAATCATATGTTGAAGGAAATTAGTTCAAAAACCATTTACCAAATCTTGATCTTCCTCTAATATGCTTAAAGTCATTCACTTTGATATTTGTGACTGAATAAGAACAAAAACCCACAAAGGAATGAAATATTTTATCACTTTCATAAATGATTAATCTAGATATTGTTATGTTTACTTCTTAAGGACTAAAAAAGAAATCATTGACAAATTCGAGGATTTTAAAATGAAGGTGGAAAAACAACTAGGTAGAGATATTAAAACCTTTAATTCCAATCAAGGTGGAGAATATGAAGCTTTTGATGAGTTCTATAAAACAATCAATATAAAGCATACATATACCATGCACTATAGAAAACAAAATAGAACTTTAATAGATATGGCTAGATCTATAATGTCTCAATTTGATTTAGGATTGCATTTTTTGGGAGAAGCATTATGTACTACCAAATATATATTAAATAGAGTTAAAACAAAATCAAGTCAAAATGACACCCTATGAAACTTGGATAGGTTTGAAGCCAGATTTATCAAAGTTAAAAGTTTGGGGGTGTAAATCACATATCCTTATTCTTGAACCAATATGGAATGCAAATTTATAGGATATAATGAATCAAGAAATGGTTATCGATTCTATCATCCAAAAAAAGGTTTGGTACAATGTAGAGATGTTTTTTATGAAACTGCTAATTTTATTAAGTCATTAAAAGAACTTGTACTTCAAGATAAAGAATGACAATTGCCAATAACACCAATGACGGTTGAAAATAGCAAAAGTACAATGCCAAAAAATAACCATACTATAAAAGATTAAACATTTAAAGACAATGAAAAACAACAAATAGAAACAACAAAAAATAGAAGAAAATGATTACGAGAACCGTCGTTAAGGTTAAAAGATTATTATGTATTAAATGTTGAAGATATAAAGTAAATGACGATCCATGTAACTTTAAAGAAGTAATAGAAGCTAAAGATGGACAAAATTAGTGTAAAGCCATGGAAGAAGAGTTAAATTTTACTAATAAAAATAAAGTATGGGAATTAGTAGAGCTTTTACAAGGTAGAATTCCAATTGAATGTAAATGGGTCTTAAAAAAGAAAAAAATGGATGGTACTCTAGACAAATACAAAGCAAGGTTATTGGCTAATTGTTATACTAAAAAACCTAGCACATGTTGCAAAATCTATTTCTATAAGAGTTAGTATATCAATAGTATTTATGTGTGTGTATAT
The DNA here is from genome assembly GCA_949677035.1 of Omphalea diandra. Lineage (NCBI taxonomy): Eukaryota > Viridiplantae > Streptophyta > Magnoliopsida > Malpighiales > Euphorbiaceae > Omphalea > Omphalea diandra. The sequence continues at coordinate 14,453 of CATIWR010278526.1, forward strand.
ATATGTGTGTGTGTGTGTGTGTGTGTGTATCTCTTTATATGTGTGTGTGTGTGTGTGTATGTATCATGTGGTGGGTTTGATAAGTAGATATCAATCAAACCCTAGACTTGAGCATTGGCAAGCAGTTAAAATAATATTCAGGTATATCAAAGGAATGATAAACTTAAAGTTATGCTTTGGGTTAAAAGACCTAGAAATAGTAGGGTATTCAGATGTAAACTTTACAGGATATGTAGCTGTGAATGAGAATATTTTGTTATTTGGTGGAACAATTATTTCTTAGGCAAATAAGAAGTAGGTATGCATTGTAAAACATATTACAAAATTAGAATATGTGGCATGTAGCATTACAACAAGTTACATAGAATGGTTTAAAAAGTTTATTCATAGTTTAAAATGTAATTTACCTAATAAGCCAGTCAATGTATTTTATGATAACAAGTTTGTCATCTCTTTAATGAAAAGTGGAGCAAACAGTATCAAAGAAAAACACATCGATGTACATGATCACCATATATACAAGATATAGTGGAAAAAGGTGAACAAAAAGTCAACTATATCCCATTTGAAGAAATGGTAGATGATCACATGACCAAAGGATTGGCTCTTGAAAAATTCAAAGTGTATGTTGCCACAATGGGATTAAGGGCCTAATTATTATAGCAAGGAAAAGAAAGAAATTAAATATAAAGCCAGTCTCTTAGGGATGCTCAAGAAAGGAATATTCTAATGTAATTTCATCTAAGGGATCTAAGTTGATTGTATAAAAGATAGAAGGAAATATTTAAGCAATTGATGTTAGTTTTATGAAAGTTTGACAAACTTCTTAAGGAATATATTAATGCAAATGGACTAAGGTTGAGTGTGTAAATTTTTAATAATAGAGATCTCAAGACTATCTAGTGACCACTTAAATAAAAAATAAGTATTAGTAAGGAGTTTGAGTCATGAGGAAGAATACTCTAGCTAAATTAGTCAAAAACAAAAATAATTATTTTATCCAAGTAGGAGATAAAGGAATTAATTATTGGCCAAAATAATAAACTATAAAGAAATGTATTTTTTTTACAACAAACACAACTCCTAACTACAATAAATTAAATGTTAACATAAATTTATATATTTAACTATCTAAGACTGCCTTATTACTTATTGTATTATAACTAGAAGACATGACTTCAGTCTTTTAGAATTCTATAAATACTTTAATAAATTTTATGCATTCAATCAATTTTTTTAATGTTAGTTGTCTGTGTGATGTCCAGTCTAAAAAAAATATCACAATTCTCTAATTCTTTATTTTATTTGGGCCCTTTATTATTTTATCACTAAAATATATTCCTATTCCAATACTTATAATGTTGAAGTCTACGAGTAAGAGAATATTGAAGTATTTTTTAGTCTGATGTATTAAGAATATTTTCTGTATGTATATAGCCAAAGGGTAAAATTTTAGGAGAAACTTACGATATTATTGCTTCTCAAATGAAAATTAACATGTATTGTAAAAGGTATTTGACATTCAATCCAAAATTTTAATATAGGCCTAGGTTGGGACTTTGGTAATAACTAATGGACCTGAGTTCTAGCTTATATATATATATATATATATATATATATATATATATATA